>AWOL01S0023287.1:53389-88041 GCA_000715115.1 Nicotiana otophora | reverse complement strand
ATATATATGTGTGTGTGTGTGTATGTGTGTGTGTGTGTGTGTGTGTGTGTGTATTGAATTTAAGCATGAAATATAGGTACAACCAATCAGTGCACATAGAGAAGATGTGTGCAAGTCTCTTAACAATTCTAACATATAAATAAGATATGCATTTGATACTAAGAAGATATGCACAGACATTGTAATCAACTAATAATTCAGCATATCAAGTAACTTGTCAGCAAATTCATATAGGGAAGATATGAATGAAATATCAAGTACCTTCAACAACTTGCATATAGAGAAGATAGGCATGAGTATAAATAATTCATAAATAGTTGCAAATAGAGAAGATACGCATGAGCAGGCAAGTCAAGTTACACGTACTAACATATGGAGAAGATATATACTGTGATTCATTTCATCAAGTAAAGCAGCATATAGAGAAGATATGCATAAACACCATGTGTATATTTCGGAGCTAGCATATAGAGGGGATACACAGTAAAAATTACGCATACATCCGAGGAGTTTGCATATAGACAACTCATGTGCTATAATCATACATCCGAGAAACATGAGAGGACGACCCTAGGGGGATGGATCCTTATCCACACGATGCACGGATAACTCACGTGCCTAATCACCACAGACAACTCATGTGTATAATCATAACCACCGCACGGACAACTCACCGTGCTATAATCCTAGCAACCGCATAGACAATTCACTTACTAACAATCCAGTCCATCACACAGAAGTATTGTCACGATCCCAAATCCCACCAAGTCGTGATAATACCTAACCCAACCCGCTAGGTAAGCCAAATAATATATGTTACTACCAAATTGGAGATATCAATCAATTTATTCAATAAAAATTGCAACAAGATTCGATACAACTACCCCCTGACTGGTAGTATAAGTCATGAACCACTATGATTTAAATTTTACAAAGTTGGTAAAGAAATAAATAAAATATTTGTTTGAAGGTTATGTAAACACAAATGAGTTCCTAATCTACCATGAACAAATGGTAGCTCGAATCAGGAACACTGGTACGTCTTCAATGCAAAGCTCTATCTTTTATAACTACTCAGCTCCAGAATCTGCACACAAGGTGCAAAAGTGTAGTATGAGTACAACCGACCCTATGTACTCAATAAATATTTTGACTAACTTTAGAGAAGTATTGACGAAGTTTTTAAATCAAAAGATACTTACTTGCAGAACCTGTGCAGCTCAATAACATGTATAATACAGAGAAAATATTCCAAAAAGACAGTTGGAGAATAAAGAATATCAATAGTTACGGTGCACAACTGGGATAGGGTAATAAGTAACTCTACCAACTAGACATGTTAAAGAAATATGACTTGCACCAACCCCGCTCAGAAAGAGGCATGCACCATATAATATGTGTTCTCAATACTCATACATGTCTGTAAACCTGTGCCCAACATGATCCGATTCCATATCAATTGCCAAATAACACATGCAAGAGAACTTTTCAAGAATCAAATATATCATTGCGTGATGAAAACTTTCTAATCACGTCGATATGATATGCTACCAATAACTTAACAAAAACATGAGATATCAACTCAATGTAGAAAAATCCATCTTTGACAAAAAATCATCAAGTAAAAGTGGGGCAGGTGATAGCATGTCAAATTTAACCGACAACTCATTAAAAATACAAGACAAAAACTTTTAAGAAATAGGTATGCAATCAAAATATCAATCCCGTTTCAATATATAAATAACATTAATAAAGACAGCCCCGATTCATCACATAACGTCGTCAATAATGCCACCCTTATTTCGCCGCATGTGCATATAACAATGAAATTCCTCCCTTATTTTGCCATATGCGCATATCATCACCCTTATTTCGTCGCAGTACATATAACAATGAATTGCCTCCCTTATTTCGCCACATGTGCATATCGCTACCCTTATACTCCACAAAACATCAACATCAAAATTCCACTCTTATACTCCACACATCAACAATCAACCCGCACAACATGTCCACATGTGCCATAATATCATAACAATAGCACGACAATCACCTCATGCCACCATCACAACAATGCAAGATAATAAATTATCATCGAGCTCATAGCTCATCGAAAAGTGCACAAGGACATGGTAACAACAAAAATGCAGATAAGGAATGACTACGGTTAAATCAATTATAGAAGCCAAGTTCAAGTGGTCATAAAAGGGTTCACATATGTATCACAGAGTGTACATGTCCCAATCAACGTACAATACAAGAACACATACAGATGCGTGTTCATAACATGCGTGTATCTATCTCCGAGGCAAATATATCATAAGTCTCAAGATTTGCTCAACTAGCCGTGAATTTCTCTAGCATGGTTTATCCTGCTCACGTAGCCAATAAATGCAATAATACATAGAATCAAGTAGAACACACAATCAAATAAAGCGTAAAGTAAGCTAGAATCTACCCCAAGCATGAATACCCATGGCACATATATATAAGCTCATCACCTCATACATATATCACCCCCACATGTAGCAAACAATATCAATTAATAGGATTATCTCCCTCAACCAAAGCTAAGAAAGACACTTCCCTCAATGAGCCCAAATCAAAACTCTAAAATAGCATTTCCTCTAAAAATGCACCTCTATATTGCTTAAATCTAGCAAAAACATTATTCAGTAACATCAAATAATACTATAGGAATCAACTCTAATTAATAAAGTTTCAATCTTTACTCAATTCTCGAAAGGTCAATAAAAGTCAACCCCGAGCTCGCACGGTCAAAAGTTGAGTACCCATAACCCCAAGAGTCCAAATATGTGATTAGTTTTCAAACCCGAGTCCAAATCGTCTCTCAAATTTTAAATTTTTATTTTTCAAATATAGTCAAAGATCCCCAAAATTTCCCTTCAAATTCCATGATTTTGGTAACAATATTTATAAGAAATCAAGATATAATATCAAAATTAAGTGAAAATCACTTACCCAATAGTTAAGTATGTAAATCTCCCTCAAAATCGCCTCAAGTCGAGCTCCCAATCTCAATATGATAAAAAAGCCTAAGTCCCGAAATACGCAGCATATAACCAGATGCAGATGTTGCATTTGCGACCAGAGGCTCGCAAATGCAACAACCGCAAATGCGAACCACCCCAGAACCATAAAATACTGGAAATGCGACAAAACTACTCACAAATGCGATGCACCCAAGCTGCCCGTCGCAAAAGTGGCTCCTACCTCACAGAAGCAAAAAGTCCAATAGTCACAACTGCGACAAAATCCTCGCAAAAGCGAGGCCCACAACCTGCCAGTCCTAGAAGTCCAGAGTCGCAATAGTGACACTTACCCACGCAAATGCGAGTTTCCTAGTACCACCATCTCGCAAAATAGACAATCTCCTCGCAAATGCGAGGGACAGAAATGCGACCAGTAACTCACAAATGCGAGAGCAACGGTGCCAACAACCTTAGCCTAGCTAAAACCATCCGGAACTAATCACCTGGGACCCCATCCGAACATACCAACAAGACCCAAAATAAAACACGGACCTACTCAAGGACGCAAATCCTACAAAATAACATCAAAATCTCGAATCGCCCCTTAATTTAAGCTTGATGAACATGTCTAAACAACTCAGAATGGCCCCTAATTTTGCAGACAAGTCATAAATCACTATACGAACCTAGTCCAAGGCTCGAAATTGCAAATGGAAATCCATAACCACATACTCACCTATTGGTTAAACCTATCAACTCTCAAAATATTCAAACTTCCAACTTTCGAAAATTAGCATCAAAATCATCTAGGAACATCTGAACTCAAATTCGGGCATATACCCAAGTCTAAAATCACCATCTGGACCTAACGGAACCATCAAAACTCCGATCAGAGTTCAAATAAATAAAAATCAAACTTGGTTAATACTTCCAACTTAAGCTTCCAAAGCAAGAGTCATTCTTCTAAATCTATCCCGAACCACTTGAAAACCAAAATCGGCCACACACGCATGTCATAATACTTCATATGAAGCTGATCAAGACCTAAAAATTGTCAAAACGAAGAGTCAGGTCGTTACATTCTCCCCCACTTAAACATATGTTCGTCTTCTAACGTGCTAAGAGTCATTCCAAAGCCATCAAATCATTGTATAAACTCACCATACACATACCCATGGTCAATCCCGCGTTACCACAATCTGTAAAAGCCCATTAGCACAATCCCGACTGAAGATTCTTTCTTCAACCTTTATCCATCGACCATAGCACCAAATTCTAGCATTCGAAATTCCTGATACAATCCAATTCTCGCATATACACATTATATCAATCTCAACAAGCTGTAGCCAATTATAAATATGTTCCTAAATATAACCACACGATGTAACACATTGCTCATAAGTCTGTAGCAATATCTCTGATCACAATAGCTACCCATTAGAAACTCTTGTTTCAGACATCCAGAAAACTGCAAATGATAAAAGAAACATGTAGAAACTTTTAACCACCCACCAATCAACAAGTCGTGGAGTTATCTCGCCCCACAAGGACCGTTGTCAAATTCTGAGCTGACTAATGGCTTTATTCTTCTAAATATACCTTATCCAAATCTGATTACTCTAATTCTAGGTCCAATAACCTTATCTCACCCAGTACAAGCTGCTCGACCGACATGCCATACCCAATGCCACCTAGAGCCACATATGATGCAATCCACACCCAACAAGCAACAACTCGAACATAACCAAAGATGGACGGAGTTCCAAATAAGAGAACTACCCAACAAGTTCAAACAATACCACCACAAATTACAACGCTATGAACCCATCTCTCAAGGGAGAAGCGCAACACACGAAATAAGCACAAAAATCATATCCCAACGTAACTTTGATGCGGTGCATGACCCGATCCAAACATACCGATCCCATGGAATACGCATCGAGCCATATTGCTCACAATCAACAACCACATGTATATCAACAACAAACACGTGAAATGCTACCATAACCATAGAGAAATGGATAGCACAATGCGCAACAAACTATTCAACACCCCAAGAGCCATCTCGCTTGAATCTCGCCATAAGACCTAAACAAAATTACATCAGGCATGTGAATAGTCAAGAAGCCCCACATCTCATAGTGGCATAAGAGAGTAACACTTGAAACATACCAGAAACTGAATAAGATCAACTGTATCCGATGACACATACCCAACAATAGTTGTGGTGAGTAAAGAAACCCGTAACGATGCAGAATGCACATTCTCATTAAGCTTAATAATGGGCCCCCAAATTAATTCCCCTCATTCCAAAATGGGTAGATAACCTTATAAAAGTCCACACCTATTTATAACACACACCATCAGCTGTCTAACTCTTAACATATCTTCACAGTCCACAATTAAGGAGTAGTCTGCCTCTGAGAGCATCTAGTCTCAAACCTCAAGAATATAGGAATCTCCATATCTGACCCAACTCCACCAATCAATAACTGACACATCATTCGTACAAAATCATCTAACAAAAAATACTCACATAAATCTTCTGCGCCACATAGATAAAACCTAAACATCAACAATCAAAATCTAGGCGATTATCGTAATATTAGTCAAGCATCCGCAAGTCAAAAACACAATGCGTCTCCTAATATGCACACCCTTCTTAGGCGATACTAGATAATGCTAACATCCGCTTAAACTTCGGAAATCTCCCATGCTGTCCAGAACTCATGACCTTTCTTTCAATACCAAACCACAACCTTACCTATAAAATTTCAATCCCACATGGCATACCACCTCTATCATGCTATCATATAAAAACACGAGGATCCCATTTTTAACTCTAAATCACAAGTAGGATAAACATCCAATCCACCAAAAACCTTCCACTTAATTCAATCTCGGAGAACAAAATCACAACAAGTAATGAACTCCTGATGCCTGTAGAGTACAACAACCACGAGTCGTGGCCAAACTATCGCAAACTCTTCGGAGCCCATTTATACATAATCAAATCATCAAACCTGATTTCTCTCTAACTTACCCAAGTCACGCAGGCTGCCAAACCTAAAAGTATCTCAATCCGAAATTCTCGCTCTGAAGGGACCTTTCGAAGCCGTTCCTTACATCTATCTAATATTGCCATTTAAAGTTAATAACGATATAAAAATATCACAAATCTAGACACTATTTAGTATATATCTCAAGTCCTAGCCCTACACAAATTCGAAAATCCTTAAATACCACATATGAATCTTGAACTGATTAGAACCTTCTCGATAGTCATCCACTCTGCTCCAATCTTTACGCATCCAATATGCATCGAACAACCTGTGCTCCACCAATATATATATCCAAAAGAAGAAAACCAAGCGATTCATTCTCCTTGCACATAACGTCCACAAAAAATATCAAATCCACAAGCGTCCGTTAATCCAGAAACATATATAACACATGGCCGTGTTATCCGATCATCGATAGAAGACTCTCTCCTGGCTCGAAGCCACATAACACATTGTCAGTAACCCATAATACCCATCCTTCATAGCCGCCCTGATCCCGTACTGTTAATCAGCTGAATACTTCATATACTTATGTAACACTAGTCATAAAACACTCGAAAGACTCTGCCATATGCATAGTCATCATTGTGATAGTCAAGCCAACTCCCTTAAGTGCTATGAAATGATAGTGTATGCATCTCACTGAATAGAAGCCTCATACAAAACACACAACCTCAAATCCCACTGGCTAGCCTCAAATCAACATCTTCCCATGACCCTACTATGGTTACAACAACGAGGTAACCAGTTAATCCTCTCGAGTTCATACTCATCAACAAGCTACAAGAATCCGCTGCATCCCACAAATGAACAACTAAAAGATCTACCAAAGCATCCGCTTTCAAGACTAGACAACACATCACAATAATAATCAATCATTGATAGCCCTTCGTAGTCCACCCACAGTATCACAAGTCATAGGTGCATAGCAGATACCGAGTGCACAACATCACATATGAGTGAATGGAAGAAATTTGAAGATACAAGCTTCAAGCTAAGATAAGGTCACACGATAAGGAGAGAAAGATGGAAAGTTTTCCTAGATGCCCTGTAACCTCTCGAAGATAAGTATAGAGGTCATCATGCCGATCCGCAAGACTCTACTAGACACTTGCTCATGACTCGAATAACCTATGAACCTAGAGCTCTGATACCAACTTGTCACGACCCAAAACCCCACCAAATCGTAATGACACCTAACTCAACCCGCTAGGTAAACCAAATAGTACATGTTACTACTAAACAAACTGATCAATCATGGGTTGTAGAGCTCGGGTTTGGGCGATTTTGGAAGGGGTTTTCATGATTTAGATCAGGTAAGTATTTTTGACTCGGATTTGTTATTATTCCATGAGTCCATCTTTGTTTTTAGCATGTAATTAGCGAAATAAAGTGAAGAAATGAGGGATTTTTGTAAAACCTTCCTAAAGTGAAAATTGAGGATTTGAAGGTCGAATCAAGGTCAGAATTGGATGAAATTGGTATAGTTAAACTCGTTGTTGAATGGGTGTTCAAAATTTATAAGTTTGACCGGGGTCCGGGGTGTGGGCCTGGGGTTGACTTTTTGTGTTGACTTTTTAATTTTGATAAAGATCAAAACTTTATTATTTAAAGTTGTTTCCTACTATATTATTTGTTGATATTGAGGTGTTTGTGACTACATTCGAGTCGTGTGGAGGTTGATATGCGAGGGAAGGGCTTGTTGGAGTATTGATTTGCGTGTTTTGAGGTGAGTAACACATCTAAACTTGGATTTGAGGGTATTTAACCTTCAGAACTACATTATATAAAAGATACTGGGGTGACGTACGTGCTAGGTGACGGGCTTGTGTGCGTACACCGGTGTGTTCATGGTTTGGGAGGCCTTTAGGCTATTACCAGGCTTATTTTGCTATCATAACTTGTTATCTCCATGCTTTCCCTACTTGTTTACTCATTTGAACTGTGATTCATGTTAGACATCATGTCTAAGATAAGTGCTATTTGTTTTAGACTTGATAGGGCTATTATTGTTGTCTCAGCGCTATATGCCTTATTTGTACACATGTTCTCAATCATGATGCTATATCCTTTTATGATATATTTGTCTTAGCACTTCTTATTTGATTCCTCACATGTTGTTTATCCCTCTTATGTGTAACACTGTTAAACTGAGCATTTTTAAACCTGTTTGCTTGAGACATGAACGGTAAATGACTGAGTTTGGGCCATAGAGCCTGTTTGGTATTGATTTTGATGTGACATGTATGGCAGGCCCATATCGGGCTAAGTGTTATTGTCTTGGGGTGACGTGTGCACCAGGCCTCACTATTGGACTAAATGATTATGATTAGCGCTTGGGCAGGATCCACCCTTCCGGAGTCTGAGATACTAACATTGGGCGCAGGTGCAGTGTTTTATACACATACTTGATGATGAGCAGATATGCCAGGAACCCCTACAACGCTAAGTGTGAATATTTTGATGGATCCACTATGATATTTTGATTTGACATGTATACTTGATATATAGGCATAGAGATGTATTTTGCGCATGCTAACTGATAAATGAAATGCTTACCCGTGTTAGTATTTAACCGTTATACTTGAAAGCATGCCTAAATTCCTGTAATGTGTACAAGTTGAACATAATATTCTCGAGCTACCCGTCTCTACTGGTTTTCCCTTCATATGCTAAACAGTTACTGGTTTTTGATATTGGCATTTGACTTTTGTTTCTGAGCTCGTCAATGCTTTCAACCCCAGGTTGGTGTTATTGCTTATTGAGTACATGGGGTCGGTTTTACTCATACTACACTCTGCACTTTATGTGCAGATTCAAGTATATCCGGTCATGGTGATTTCCAGACTTGAGTTGTTGCCAACCTTTGGGAGACTATGAGGTAGCTGCTATGTCGTCCGTAGTCCTTGAAGTCCTCTTTTAATAATTTCTATCCTTACTATTCTATTGTTCAGACAATTGTATTAGAGGATTTTACTTGTATCATGTTATTCGGTAATGTTCGTGTACTCGTTGGCACCAAATTTTGGGGTTGGTTGTTGCAGGATTATGGTTTTATTCCCAGATACTTTATGATATTCATACGTTGTTGAGTTATTAGACCATGTTTATTCGATTTCATTGTTATTATGTGACTGTTGGCTTACCTAGCAGGTTGGGTTAGGTGCCATCACGACTTGTGGATTTTGGTTCGTGACAGGAACAATCAAAACCTGATTCCTAGTCCATTTACCAAAAAGTCAAACCTTGGTAAACTCTTCCAATTTAAAGCTTCTTAAACGAGAATCATGCTTCCAAATCAATTCTGAACCACTCAAAAATCAAAACCAATCATACACATAAGTCATAATACATAATATAAAGCTATTCAAAATCTTAAACCACCTAATGGAATGCTAAAGCTCAAAATGACCGATCGGGTCGTTACTTGTTACTTTCGAGCATCCAAGTATGTCTTCATTCCGGCTTTGGTACAGTAGTCAAGCATGGGCTGAGACTCCGAAGGTACACTAGGATGATTTGAAACTGTCACGAATGGTGTCGAGCTGCAAAGTGAGCATCCCAAAGGGTCCCTAGGCCCGTGTAGCTTGTGAGGAGGACCCCTCACTTACAACCATCTCTATCTTCCTCTTCTTGCTCTTTACAACACTACCTTCTCCTCTCACTCTGTGGGTGAAAGGGTTTTTCCGCCGGTATCCAATGATCTTCATCCCATTCAACATGTGCACACCGGCAAAACTTGTCATCAATAATGGAAACATCAAGGTCGGACTACCTTGAAGCATGTACTCCTTCAGCTACTGAATGATGTAATGACCGACATTCACCAGAATGCCCTCAAGAATGCATGCAATCATCATGGCCCTAGCATATGGAACATCGGACATCTTCCCAAAAGGAGACACCCTGCTAGCAATGATGTACAACCACAATTTTGCTTTAGCTGTGAAACCACCATATTTGATGCCCGTTTTATTTTTAGCCCAACTCACTGTTGTGCCTGCAGGGAAATGCTTTGACACTATCCAATCTCCATTATCGCATGTATCTCTTTATGTCATTGACTTGAAGGGCGGTTTGAAAGCCCATAGATATCATTTATCTCTTCAAGTCCAAATTTTGTAAGTTCAAGGTTTCAGAAATGTGTACGCTTTAAGTTGGCATAATATTCCGGTACGCATTCCTCATTGGCCTTACATGTAGTGGGGATGAAGCAAGCTGATCCTCTTGAAACCAGCCAGTCATGGATATTCGGAAGGAGCTCGGCCACTTTGTCATCAGTAATTCCTTTCTCAAGTTTGAGCTTCTTCGTGAGGAGATTATCATAATACCGGATTTGACAATTGGGAGACTTGAATCTATTGGTACCATAGTTCAAATCCTCTACCACTTCTTCAATTTCATGATCATGTGTCGCACCTTCATTTGGGTTTGATTCCATTTTTGAAGATCAAAGTACCTAAAAATATCAACATCAAGTTAGAAGGCCAAAAAACTATATTAAGCACTTCAAAACACATCAACTAGGCCAAAGAATCAAGCTAAAAAGGTTCCGGCTTCTTTAGT
Organism: Nicotiana otophora; assembly: GCA_000715115.1. Lineage (NCBI taxonomy): Eukaryota > Viridiplantae > Streptophyta > Magnoliopsida > Solanales > Solanaceae > Nicotiana > Nicotiana otophora. The sequence goes on along the minus strand of AWOL01S0023287.1, from coordinate 77,420 downwards.
TGCAAACCTACTGCCTTCAATAATTTTTCTCCAGGAGCCGCCCATGCAGAGAAACCATCGCAGGTGCGAACAGATTGGTTAAGGCAAAGTCACACCTACAGAAAAAGACATCACAAGTGCGGAACATTGGGTCAGTGTTCTATCGCTCCTGTAGAAAAAACCTCGCAGGTGCACAAAATTTAGAATCAGTTCGGTCGCACCTGCGGATAAAGCATCGCAGGTGCAAAATTCATCAGGGGTTTCAGAGACCAACGACTGCCCATTTTTGTCGAGTCCAAATAAAGATTCTACCACGAAATTTGTACGTAGACTTATAAGTTTCAAATAATTTGCACATACATGATTATCCAACTTGATTTCCTATGATTTTAAGGCAACAGACAACCCAATTTCTTCCCAACTTTATCAACCCTCATGCATTCCCTAAATCCAATTTTCTACTTTACTTTTTCCAAATTTCGAACCAAGGAAGGGGTTCGAAGGTAATGGAGAGAGAGCTACTGTGTTTGACTGTGAATTATCAAAGAGAGAGCAGGGAAAACATACCTTGATTTGATGAATAATGGAAGGAGAGGTAGTATGCTATTTTGAGAGGGAGGAGTTTTGAGACTTTGGAAATTTTGCCTTTCCTCAACTGGTTGAAACCCGTTGGACCATTTCTGCGGATAGAATGGCCCAGTTGTGCACCCGAACATGCATATTATTTCATGCTTCTACGGTGCTACCGTCTTCAGCACATTCCTGCACCTCCACGCTTTAGCTCGCTTTTGTGGTTAGCTGGCCGCGTCTGCAATACTGCTGTCCGATTCTTTGATGTTATATCCTTCAGTAAACCTTCGCTCTTGCGAACAAGAGGGCCGCATGTGCAATTGAACCAGATATCAGAACTGGATATCACAGTGCTTTTTGTTGCTCCGATATCTCAAACTACTCAAATGAACTCCTAAAATTCTGATACTTTGCCGATTAGTCAAAAATATTATAATAAATATTCTAAAAAGGAAAGTTTCAAAAATGACTTAAAATTTTGAAAACGATGGGTTACCTCCCACCAAGTGCTGCATTTAGTGTCGTGGCACGATAACTACCAACTTCACTACTTTTCTTGCCTCTTGAAGGATATAAATTGGGCACCTAACTTGGACTCAAGTTTGTGACCATGTGCGCGGGGGGGGGGGGGGGGGGTGATATGTAGATGATCAAGCCAAACTTCAAGTTCTTTATTTTGCACTTTTTTGGGTTTCATGTGAGGAATGTCAAGACTTCTTGCGCCTTCAAATTATAAAATGTACGGCCCTTGCCTATCCTCTTTGCAATTTGGAATGAGACATCAAGCCTTCAAATTGCAATTCTGCCCGAATCCTGACATCCTCATTTTTTCCCGAACTAGAGTCAATTTCAACAGTGTTTTCAATGACGTCATTTACCCTAATTCCAAGTCTTGATTCAAGCTCTAAAAGTAGGCACTCTTCAAGTAGGCACTTCATCACGAGCTTGAACTCTCCATTTTGACCATGTTCAACTTCTTCCACTTCCATATCCCTATAATTGTTATAACCAAAAGTAGAATCGTCATAGTGTTGATGGCCAATTTTGACCCTCCTTTTAAAATTTAATTTATTTATACTTATTAATTTCCGATAGATATGTTAAAGATATTTTGTAATTAATGATATCTATTTTTTAAGTAATTAGTTGTGTTAATTAGTAATTTAGTCATTATATAATTATAAAACTATTATCTTTACTATTTTATCATTTTTAAAAAATTATTAAAATAATTTTCATATTCATCACATAGGTATATAATTAGTTTAATAAGTTATTGCTCAATTATTGGCAACATAGCCTATTATTTCAAAATGAATTCGGAATTAGTGTGGTAAATAGGAAAATAAGATATTTGATAGCTAATTAATTAATTACAGTAATTAGTAATATATTTAATTATTATAATGTCTACTGCATTTTATTGAAATTATTTAATTTTAATAAAATTAATCTTTAAAGGGATAAAGACCAAATGGCTACATTTACAGTTGTGCAATTAAATACAAAATGGCTATTCTTTAAATTATTTTTAGCCCAATACCCAAGCCCAAACGAATCTGATCTAATCCAAATAACCCCATCTTATCCACCTTGGTAATCCACCCCTACCTCCATGAACCAACCAGATCGTGCGACGTCACCGTCTCAATTCACTCACAAAACAAACATAACCCATCCTGACCGTTGATTTATATCATCAACGGGCCGGGATCAATCACGTTGTTTCAATTATTTTAAAAGCTCGTCGTATTTTATCTCTGTCTTTGGATCATAAGAATCCAACGGCCATCGATTGTTCTTTTGAAAACTATTTTTAAACCCCTACTTATCAAATAATTGGAGCCATTGATCAAAGAATCCAACGGCTCCCGTTCCATCTCCTACTTTTATCCCTAGAGACGACCAACCCATACCTCAAACCCTAATTCATTTCCCCTTTTGACCCAGATGCCACCCTTTCCCATTTCCTCTTTATTCTCTCTATTCCCATCACCATGTCTGTCAAGAGAACCTTGCACTAATTCGTGCAAGATCTCAAATCACTCAGAAAATCATACCTTTTGTCTCTCATATCCAAAATTATCGCTGAATATTTGGTCATTTCATCTTGGAGATTCAAAATCCCAAAATTTGGAACCCTAGACCAAATGATGCAATGTCAACTCTTCAGAATCCTTCAATGTTTTGTTAAATCTGTGGCATGCATGAACGTTTCTGAGTGCTATCATGATTATTCTTGGTCCAGAGATCAAGAGAAGTGACCTATGGACATTGAGGCTCTTGCTCGATGGTTCTTATCTTCAACGGTTAACTTCCCCCTCGCAGGTAAAAATTCTCGCTGATTTTTCCCTCTGATATTTTGATTTTCACTCATTTTGCTCGCATCATCAATCTCTCTATCATCTTTCACTCACAATTTGAATCAGCTAAAAACTTAAGTTATTGAATGAAACTATAAATAGGGTCTTCAATGCTCTCACCTAAAAATATGACCTAACGCCCAACACAACATAGAAAATGAAACAAAAAGCTTAAGAGAATTAAAGCCCTAAACTTCTCACTGTTTTGTTTTCCTTCTCCAGTTCTGAGTTCGTCTACTATTCGAGCTTGAGTTCAGATTCTTAACGACTATACCAGAAGCTTTTGTTTGCTTTGCTGCCCAAAAGAAGGTCAGTGAACCTCAACCTTTCTTCTCTTTTGATTGTTTAACTGAAAGCATATTTGTTCTGTTATCTCTTGTTAAATGGCTCTATGTCTAATATGTTATGGTTGATTATCTCTATAGATTTGTTATTAATCCAAAACTGATTACTGAACTCTAGAATTATAAGTTCCTCAATATTCTGAAATTAGAGTCATGTACTAATTAGTTATTCTGGTAATCCTAATGAACATGTTTTTGGATAACTTATATATATTGTTAAGCTTCTGAGAATAACAAAAGAACTTTCAAATGACCTCAATAGTTATCTTAATCTTTTGGTGTTCTGTTGTAGCTCTCATATGTGATATATTAGTTTGTCTTAGTATTATTGGTATGATTCACTTGATATCTATCCTAACTGGATATGAACACACACTGTTAAGTATAGAGCTTCCATTTAATCTAAGCATGGCAGTTCTAATGCTTGAATTGTTTTTTTCTTTAAATGTGCCCTTCTGTGACTCTGTAACTGTTAGAAAATCAGTGTAAGAACCTTCTATCAACTCCCACAATTATTTGATCACATATGTGAGCTTCACTGTATGAGATAATGCCTTAAAGTAACTGGATTAAGCTATAATGAACCTCTGTATTTTAGTTTTTTCTGCTGCTATTTACTTAGCTTTAGTCATGTGTAGAAACCTGATTGAAATTTGCACTTGCTATAACTGAATACTATCTAACAGAATCAAGTGTTGCAGAACTTCATCATGACAGACTAATCTACTGAGCTCATAACTTAAACATGCTTACCTAGTATAAACTTTCACTATTCTGGACCATTATAGTGACAATGTTAGTCTAATCCCATATTTTCTGGTACTCAATCATATGGAAATGTTGTAGTTTGGTTAGAATATAACATGTACATATTTTAATGTCATCCATTAGAAGTTCTGTATTCATCCCTGTCTCAGAAGGGAATTGCTGCTTGTATATCATGTTATGACTGTATTTCCATATCATTGAAACCTACTAAGTTTACTGCACTTTAGTCATGGACTTAGGAGAGGCCCTTTGATGTTTATCTACCTTGTTTGATAATAGGACTGTCTAGTTAACTTTTAACCGATCTAGATGGAATGAAAAAATCTCTTAAGAACCTTGAAGTGGATTGTTACTCTCACACTTAGTGAGAAGTGGAGTGTTAGTCTGCATGTAGATTTTCATTAATTATATACTTGATTAAGTACATGATTACAACTAATGATCTTCGTAAATATGAATCTGCTGGTAAGATTATGGAGTTTGATACACTTGATACCTCCTATAATTCTTTGAACCGCATGACTTACTTATTCTGAGTTCTTATATTAATATGTTCTTATTTTTTCATTGCTTCCTAGCACCTTTAACTGATCCTGTTGGGTACTCTTAAGTCTGATATAAGTACATGACAATGTATTATATGCTTATGTGCAAACAGATGATGTTTTGGTGTTCTAAACAGTTATTTGTAAGAAATATACCTTTCCTTGTGTATGGTCACCACTGTGGTATTGGGGTTTATATTGAGTGCCTCATTAGCACCTAAACCTGTAGAGAAGAGTAATTGTGAGTAGTTAGGGGTATTTGGGAGTAGAATTTAGTTCTTGGTTGAGATATACTCCCTAACACAAGCACTGCTTGGGGTCCTTGAGACCATTGTGAATTTTGAAGTGCCAGGGATCCAAAGAGTATCTTGGCCATGAATGTAATTTTACCCTAAGCCCTTAATCTACTGACATTTGCTAATCTATTTAGGTTTAGTGTTCAATGGAAATAAATATTTTCACTATAAATTTCTTTACTATATATGTGGCTTCACATTAGTTTTGCATTCTTAATTACTGTTGATTGTTACAGTCTATCTTGGGCCTACATTGATGTTACTTATGGTTAAAATAGTATATTGGGCCACATATCTAATGACTTTCTCGTTCTTTTTTGTACATGTGTCTAAATTGGGCCCGCTGAGTTCTCAAAGAACTCAAGCCCATATTCTTTGCCTAAACCTTGGAGTCATCGGAGCTGCTGCTATTTGTCTTCGCCATCTGCTGGGCCTAATTTCCTTCAAGTCCAATCTAAGAGTCCATCTCTTTTCCTCTGTCTCTTTTAATAATTTGTTGTTGTTTGTTATCTATCCAACACTGACGATATTTGATTGAATGCTTTCTTTTATTTCTTTGAGTTATATCATTAACCTAGGCAAGCCCTTAAAACATAGGTAACAATAAAAGTAGTAATGCAACCTTAGTACTAAGTAATTCTAATTGTTGATCACTTCTGTTTAGTTCTTTAACTCTTACTAACCATCTTTTCTCATGAAATCTTTGAAATAAAGACGGATTTGCAAAAAGAGTCAACAACTTTCTCTTTTAAAACAAAAAGAAATTGAAGCAAACCAGAAATGATTTCCAAAAACGCTGGCTATTTCTGCGAATCAAACATTGCTGCAATTAAGAATCTTTTAAATGGTCTGAATTCGAGTAAAAAATTTAAAAATCAATCTTCAAGGTATACCTAAGGCCTACCTCTTTAACAGCCTTTAGTTTACTAGAATTATACAAGTAGCCATACCATTTCAAAGATAACGTATTTTAAACCTAGCCATATTTTACAGAGCTTGCAAATATAAATACTATAGATATACTTTGAAAATTCTTTCAATTATCCAGACTTTTCTCAAAGGCTTTTATAAGTGAAACCTATATCCTCTTTTAAAAGTGCATATACTATTTTCTTTCAAAATGATAGGCTCAAAACAAGACATAGATTAAGCTATAAAACTTTTAAGCACTAACTAAAGTAGAATCTAGATAATGTAATTTTCTAAACCTAGTCTAAGTCCTATGAAGCTACTTCAGGTAGATTTTAGCGGGTGCCTAACACCTTTCCCTTAGAAGAATAAGAACCCTTACCCGAATATCACCGGTTAACAGACTAATAGGATAATGATCTTAATAACAAATAGGTACCCTAGTATACCTTTAAATATTAGGTGGCGACTCTCTTTTATCATCAACAGGAAAATCACTAGTTGAATCCTTTTTTGACTCGCGCAAAATAGGATGCAATAACGGGGGTTCGGGGAAGGGAAGGACAAATAAGCACAATTAGCCCAATGGCCATTTTGACAACCACACCTATCACATATACTCCACTTGTAGGCTTGAGATTGTGCGCACAATCCGCCCTTGAGACAATTCAAATAATTTTTCCATGAGTGTGATCCCCATACTAAGGACAAGGGTCATCAAAGTATGAACAACTACCATCCGATTAAGTTTTGCTATATGATGCCATTTACAAAAACTAAGAATATAAACAAGAAAACAAACAAGAAAATAAACAAAGATAAGAAAAAAGACTACACAAATATTCACAAGTTTTGACCAAAGCACGTACGCTTACTTCCTAAACAACCTAAATGCGCCAAATTGTTCCCCGGCAACAGCGCCAATTTTGATGACGTCCAAATCCACTGATCAAAGAGTAAGCGGACACAGTCACATGCAATATAATTATCTCCACTATGAGTCGGGGTCGAATCCCATAGGAAATAATATGTAGGAGATTAGGTAAGTAAGAATTATCATTTATTATACTAAGCCAAACACTAGTAGGGGTTTTTGAGAAAATACTATATCTAAATGCAAAAATATAAACTAACCTAGAAAGCAAGTAAAATGATGAATGGCTATAAGCATGGATACAATGGGGAATTACACTCAAGTAACGATCCAGTATATTTCACAATGTTACAAATGAGCGAGTTTATGTTAATTAGCCTCGGGTAATAGTTCTATATTAGCTTCTTTTGAAGACTAACAAGACTTTCTAATTGAATTATCCCTAATAACATTAAGAGAATTAAGTATCCCCAAATGTGGATACAAGTAGTTCAATCCTATCCCTAGGCAAAATCTATAAAAAATGAGGGTTAACGCCTCAGGTTCTTGTTAATTAATCTTTTCCAACCCCAAGTTTGCCTTTTTCAAGATTAATTCGAAGTTAATGGGCGAGTCAGGGTTAGCTAATCCCTTTGGAAACATTAAAGAACAAGAATAATTAAAGAAATATTTAACTCACTTCATAATTAATAAAAAATATTCAATACATATGCATAACAAGAGATTTGATCCAAACTATCACAATGAATATTTCCATAAACTCTTTTTAAGTATTGGAATAAATATTACACACTTATATATTCAAGACAAATCAAGGAATTGAAGAAATGAGTAAAAAGGTAAAAATATCTCATCCAAAAACTTCAAATCTTCAATCCTCAAGTGTTGTGCAAGAAACCCTCGCTCCCAAGCTTGTATTTTTAGTCCAAAAAGCCAAAGATCCATTTCAATGTGAGCTAGATCGATTATATGTGATTTGGGATCCAAAAATGTGGAATGTCAAGTTTGCCCAGAACTAAAGATCGTCGATCGTACCTACGAAATATTGCATCGCAGGTGCTAGAGTAAAGAGGACGCCAGTGCATGAAAGCCCGCATAGATGAAAAGGGCTTGATTCTCTCCAACATCGCATATGAAGATTCTTACACTGCATGTGCGAAGGTAGAGGAGCGCAGGTGCGGTGGATTTCCTCTTAGATGCAAAGGACTTGGCTCAGTCCACTTTCACAGATGCAACTATTTTAGGACCCGCACCAGAATCTACACAAAAAGTGCAGAGGTATAGTATGCGTAGAAATAACCCCTTGTACTCAGTAAGTATCAAGCCTAAGCTCGACGAGATATTGACAAGGCTAAGACAACACTTACTGTATAAACCCGTACAGTTAGTTAGCAACAAAAATAGCAGTAGATAATAGTAATAATAATAAAAATAAATGTAGGAAGAAGTAAAAGAATCCGGAAACAAAAGTTAAGGCCACATTTCTCGAACAGCGCAACCAACACTCTTCTAGGCAGCTCAAATCAACGGGGAAGAAATAGTACCCATAGGCAGCACAACTAAAAGCCACAAGGAAGGCGATTACAAACAACACCAACATCTCATAACACATACGTTGTGGCGCACAACCCGATCTAACACATACAATATTGTGGCGGCAACCCGATCCCATGGCCAAACTATTGTTGCATCGAGCAACCCAATACTTATCATAATATTGCTTCGGCAAGCAACCTAATCCAATTTTTTAATTTCCACAAAACGTTCTAGCAACACATCCAAATATAGTAAAATCCATATCAACTATCAAGGGGAATGAAATAACATAATTCACTAAAAAAAGATGGACTCGAGCTAGAAGCAATGGCAAATTTCAAGTTTTGGAGCTGATCTTATCCATATAACGTAATAATAATCCTAAAGAAGGTTACTAACACACAACTAATCAAATAACTACACAATCCAATACCACGTAGATGAGCAAAGTATAAAATAAGTAAAGTGTAACGACCCGATCGGTCGTTTCAAGCTTTAGTATATCGTTTGGAGGTTTAAGACCTTGAGCATCTTCACTTCATCTATTATTACTTGCACATGTGGTTGGTTTTGATTTTTGAGAAATTCAGAGTTGATTTGGAAGATAATTCTCAATTCGGAATCTTTAAGTTTGAATAGTTGACCAAGGTTTGACTTTTGAGTAAACAATACCAGAATCGAGATTTTAAGTTCCTAATAGGTTTGTATGATGATTTTGTACTTGGACGTATGTTCAGATCGAGTTTCGGATGGACTGGGAGCGTTTCGACGCTTATTATGGAAAATTGGCATTTTGAAGGTTTTGAAATTTGCAAAGTTTGACTTAGAATGTAAATTAGTGTTATTGGACCCCGGGCGGTGATCCAGGACATTGGATAGGTTCATTTTATTGATTGGAACTTGTGCGTGATGTTTGGTCGTGATCAGGAATGCCTAAGTGTTACTCGAACGCGTTGTTTGAAGGTTTGAAAGTTAAAAGAAGGATTCGATCGGTGATTCATGGTTTGGATGTTATTCGTGATGTTTAGAGCCTTTGAATAAGTTTGGATAAGGTATTGGGACTGGTTGGCATGATTGGATGGGGTCTCGGGGGCCTCGAATGTGATTTGGGGTGATTTCAAACCCAGCTTGGGTACTTTGGCCGTTGTTGGTGCTGTGAATCGCGATTGCGAGAGGATGTACGCAATCATGAAGAAGTAATTTGGGGACTGTTAGTTTGTGCCATGATGACGACATGGCAACTGCAATCACAGAGAAGGGGTGATGGGCCAGGGGATTTTGCCTTATGCGAACACAATGTGTGGGTTGCGAACACAAGGAATAGGAGCCAGGCATTTTGCCCATCACGAACATAGAGGGTGACCGCTAACGTGAAGAAGGGCTCATGGCTGGTTAGGCTTTTAGTCAGAGCGAACACAATTAGACATTCACGAACGCCTAGTGCTGGGAGGTAAAGCTTTGCGATCACGAGTGTATGTACGCGATCGCGATTGAGGAAATCTGGGGAGTGATGAATTTGGCATTTGCCATCACGAAGAAGGATGCCCGGGCAGATTGCATTTTTCTATGGGACTTAGCCCATTTCTCTCACATTTTCATTTGGTTGGACGATTTTTGGAGCTCTTTAAGGGGAGATTTTCATCATCTATTGTAAGGTAAGTGATTCCCACTTATTGTGAGTTTAATACATGGATTATATGTGGACTTAAACATGAATATTTTTAGAAATTGTGAGATTTTTGAAGAAAACCTAGAAATGGTAATCTTGGATTTTGACCACGAAATTGGACATGGAATTAGGAATAAATTATATATTTCAGTTCGTGGTGTTATGGGTAATTTTTATCTTTGAATGGAGTGTGTGGGCCTGGGGGCTGACTTTGTTGACTTTTTGAGTGGAGTTGGGTAATTGTTATATTATGAATACTTGAGTATATTTTGATTGGTTTGCACGTTGTTTGATTAGTTTCGGATCGTTTGGCTTCAGTTTGAGGTGTTAGAGAGGTGTTGGAGACGACTATCGGACTTTGGAGCAAGGTAAGTCTCCTGTCTAACCTTGTAAGAGGAATTTACCTTGTAAGCGTTATATTTGTTATGTGCTACATGTTATGGGAGCTACGGACGTATGAGGTGACGAGTGTCTGTGCGTATGCTAGAATTCCTGATTATGTCCGGGTAGACTTAGACTCACGTCATTCTTTAATTGTACTATCTGAGTTATTCTTTCCTATTTAAATGCTTTAATTCACATTATACCCTGAGACTAGACTCGCTTAGAGTAATGGACTTGCTATTTTAGAAGCTTGATGAGCTACTTGATTAGCCGTGGAAATTGTACTTCCCTTACGGATTTCTCTCGCGTTGTGCTTATTTATCGGAATGTTTTCTTGAATTTCATAAATCACATGTATATTTGTGACTGGGGTCAAGGACCCCTAAAAGTTTCATATTCTAATGGGATCGGTTCATTCGCCTCGGCAGGATATGGTAACACACTCTTATGGGGTCGGGCTATCAGCCTCGGCAGGATATGGGAACACGCTCTTATGGGAGCTGGTCGTTCGCCTTAGATGGATATTGTAACACACTCTTATGAGATCTGGCCGTTTGCCTCGGCAGTTCTATGAAATACTCTTATAGCATCGAGCCGCTCGCCTCGGCAGAATTGTGCGTAATATTTGATAGGAAGTCTGTGTACCCGTGAATTTTCCTAACTTGAGATGCGATATTTATCTGGTGTTGACCATTATGTATCCCATTCGAAGTAGTACCCGATTATTGAGGACCTCGTGTTTATTCTTCTATTGACGATTGTATCATGTAGATATATCTGTTTTTGTTGTTTTACCTGCTATGCTTCATATTTTCTTACTATCATTACACCCAATTTATTGGACCACTAGTAAGTGTCGATATCGACCCCTTATCAGTACTCCTTTGGGGTTAGGCTATATACAAACTGTAAACGTGTTGATTTACATATTCATGCTATACTTCTGCACTGATTGTGTAGGTACATTTGGTGGTCATTTTGGCTCATAGACACAATGGCTGAGGAGACTTTGTGGTGAGCTGCATCCCATGTTACAATCTGCATCACACGAAGTCCCTATCTTATTCAGTTATTATATCTTGTCTATTTTATATTACCGATATATGTTGTATTAGTATTGTACTTCTTAGTAGATGCACATGCACTTGTGACACTGAAGTTTGGATTTCTAATGGATGCTCACAGTTATAATAATAATAATTATTATTATTATTATTATCACTCCGCTTTATGGTTTATTTATATTCGGTAATTTGGTAAAGGATAACATATGTTTCTACGAGTCCTAGATTTGATGATATTCAATTAATGAAATTTCTAGTTTAAAAAGTTAGAAATGAATAACTAAATTGGAGGTTCACCGTTGGCTTGCCTAACATTATTGTTGGGCGCCATCATGACTTATTATGGGATTTGGGTCGTGACACTTTGGTATTAGAGCTCTAGGTTCACATAGGTCTCACGAGTCATGTGCAAGTCTAGTAGAGTCTTACGGATCAATACTGAGATGTCTGTACTTATCTTCGAGAGGCTGCATGACTATTAGGAGAACTTCCCTTTCTTGATTCCTTATCATGCAATTTGATTTCGTTGAAGCTTATGCTTTCAGTTCCTTTCTACTCATTCGTACGCGATGTCGGGCATTCGATATCAGTTGGGAACCGGTGAGTTATGGAGATGCTACAAGTGTGGTGCATGATGTTTTTCCCTTCGTATGCGGATAGATTATTAACATCACCTTGTGGAGGGTATTCTATCATTTCAGCCCAGTGTTGGTGTTGCCCATGGTTTTGAGGCTATGCACAATGTATTGTGATGTCTATGCATTGTTATCGCGCAGTGTTGGTGTGAATGGTAGATTGTTTACTTATGTGTTGTGGCAATGAGTGCTTCAGGAAAAGAGTTCTTCGGTTTGTAATTATAATGCGACATTAAATTCCAGCGGAGGAGGGGCAATTGGACTATGAATGTTCAGGCGTTGGTTCACAGAGTCACGATATTTGATATCTCAAAGCTTGGTGGAATTATTCTTGTGTTGTGGTGTTGTCGTCATTATTCGAGCGCATTAAGGCTCGTCTTTATGGTGGTCTTCATTTGTTTTCCTTTAGGGCATGGTGTTTTGAAATGATACCTAAGAAGCGGCTATCAAAGATGGCAGTACGTGGCGGCTTTAGGGTCGAATCAGTGTTTCTATTATCAACAATTCGAGGGAGATGGTCCTTGAGAGGGCTCAAATGTTGCGGTATTTTATTCGTTCATACGCTATAAAGATGGATTATGGTTTGAGGTAATATTGTTTTGCAACGAAGTATGAGGAAGGATATAGTGGGATGTGTCCAGAGGTGGTTGAATTCTTAGCAGGTCGAGCATGAGCAGTTCACTTTGGAGGTTTGCTAAATCGAAGTGGGAATGAGCGCGTATCGTATGGATTTTGTGGTAGGGTAGCCACCTGCTTTGAGAAAGATTGGTATGATTTAGGTCATTGTGGACAAATGACCAGGTCTGGGTATTTCATTTGAGGTGGTGACTTCTGTACTTAGGAAGTTTGAATGTGATAAAAAGAGTTCGCTTGGAAATGTAGAGGAATGGGAACGTTCGATTGTCATTTTGGGATGCAACATAGCCTCGAGTGTTGAGTGCATTGTTGGACCTTCTGTTGGTATTAGTGGAAATGAATGGGCTCTTACAACTGGTGGACGAGTATGGGCTCAGGAGGACTACTGATTTCGTGGTAGTTGTAACCGGGTCAATGTCGTTAGAAGATGTCGATACAGAACTATATATGTGGGCTTTCTCATGTGAGCAAGTTAGGGGTTGCGTGATCTCTGATGATGTTCCTATGAAGAGTTCTACTTGCTATCCACCTTGAGGTAGGTACTGCGATGTAGGTCGAGGTCGCCTGAGGAAGCGACTGTTATGAAGTTGAGTGTGCATTTAGGACTTCTAATTCAGGATGCGTGCTGATTAGTGCAACATGAGCTTGTGAGAAATTTTGTTAAGTAACGGTGTGAGGTCGTGGTAGCTAGGGGGAAAAATCATTATGGGTCCTTAGGTTTTTCGATTGTGGTTTAAGGCTAAGTAGAGGAGCCTACAGTCTATGATTGGGTCACATTGTGTCTTTGCGGTTTCTTGTTATCGGCACGTTGGTGGATTAATTATGACTAAGGGAAGAAAATATCAGGGGTAATTCGAGCAAGGAACTTGTGGTTTGGGGTCACTCGGGATGAGTGTCGATTGAGGTCCATTGTGTGGTAGAAAGGAGGGAAATTAATGTTGAAACTGGGGAGTTGAGTCAGTTTAATAGTGATTTGGATCGGCATGGTAAAAGAAGTGATCGGTTCCTTCGATGCGATGTGGCTATAAAGGTTTTTTATAGCTTTACTGCGGGCTTGGAAGTCTCCGTAATTTGGTTGATTCGGAGGGATTCAATTATGATGGTTTGGTTATGTATAAATGGGTCTTGAAAGAGTTATGGCGGTTTAGACCATGATTTGAGGTTTGTGTCTTCTACGGTTATGGGAAGTTGGTTGAGTGTTGTGACTTTCCTTCCAGAAAGAGTTAAGTGAAAGGTTCTTGCCGGTGAAGTGTTTATTCCACCGGTAGTTCAATATTTATGATGGGGTTCTGCACTCTCACATAACAACATGTTAGGTGCAGTGAGCGGTGTTGAATTTGGGTTGAATGATCAAGGTTGCAGTTTAGTTCTGATCGGGATGTCACGAGCTTGAAGGAGCGGGGGAAGATTTCAGATGTTCAGAGTACACTAGCATTATGTTAGTGTCACCTGAGAATGGTGTTCTGTAGAAGAGGCATTGTGTGTTGAATTGCAGATTCTTGAGTTGTAGTACATAAATAATATGGTTGGTAGCCATGGATATACAGGTTTTGCTACCTGGTGCGGAAGGTTGTGGGAGTATCTCCCATGGGATGATCGTATAAGTGTGACGTGTTAGTCATTTAAGTGGTAGATATTTAAATTAGGTATGGAGATTCTGGTGCTGTCACCGATTGGTGAGTTTATGTCTGAGAGACGCTCTATTCCTTTAGTTATGGACTGTGGAAGTTTGTTCCGATTGATTGTATGTGTCATGATTAGGGTCATTGAGGATTTCTAGGAGGTTATTGACCAATTTTGGGATGAACGGGATCGTCTTAGAGGCCCATTGGTAGGCCTGGTGTGAATGTATATTCTACAACAGATCAGATATGCTTATTCAGCATAACAATGCTTATGGATGAGTCTTCGGGTGTGGTGGATATTATTCCTGTTGTCGTCTATTCATGTGTCACTCCATTATACCATGTGGGTTGTGAGACAACCTGATTATGCACACGTGTGTTGTGATCCTGTGTAGCTTGTGGTATTATATAAGCAAGATGGCTCTCTAGATGTTGGTTATTTAATTCACCCAAGTCGTGCTTGGCTTTTGTAGTGCATGGCGCTATCCGTCTCCCCAAGGTTATGTTTAAGCACTTGGTGTGCTTGTGGTTGATAGACATGTGTTTAGTGAGTATGAGCCTTTGGGCTTGATGGATATTACTTTACTGATTATTATGTATGGATTGGGTAGCACGCCACCACGAGTATGATGTTTGGATCGGGTTGCGCATCACAACGGTATCATGTATGGATCGAGTTGCATGCCACAACGGTGACATGTTGAGTACGGTTCCTTATATTTATTTTTTGTGTTTTGTTTCTCATCTCTGAGTTAGGTGCATAGCATTTGTCAGGTTGTTTCAAATGTTACACGGGCTGGATAGTTCTTTACCCGAGTTCATTTTTCCGTATTGGTCATATTCGAGTTGTGGCTTGTTGGCGCATTGATGGCGCCATATGTGATTTTAGATGGTGGTTGAAGTGGCTTATTGCCCAACTCAAAATATGACCGAATGAACAAACCATCGTTTTATATATTTTCTGCCAGTTATTTTGCCTCGTTTCTCATGCTAAACGATCCCGAAACTCGCTTTTTATGCCTCCAATGGATATCTTGTGAAGTTTTAGTCAAGCTAGGCTTTTGAATCACTAAAGTTGACCTTATAATAAAGGAGATATGTAGGTTTTAATATTTGCAAATCGTGCAGATTTTTAAATACACCGTCAGTGGTAATTTCATAATTAATCTGAAAAATCTTGCAACCTAATTCTTAGTAAAATGACCATAAAATCCTCATACGATGTCCAAATTCGACGATTCTTTTTGCTACGGGTCCGTAATTACGATACGGATCTAATGCTTCAATCAAAAAAAAAGGATCTCATTGGTTCAGTGTTATATCATTTATACTTGAAGAAACGGCGTCGAAACATAAGAAAAACGAGCGCGCAACACAACCCAAACCTATTCAAAACTCACCTGAGGCCCTCGGGACCTCAACCAATAATTCCAACAAGTCATATAGCACTACCCGAACTTAGTCGAATCTTCAAAACACCCAAAATAACACCAGAATACCAAATCAACCTTGGATTCAAGCCTAAGAACTTCTAAACTTTCAACTTTCGCCAATTCAAGCCTAATTCTACCACGGACCTCTAAATTAAATCTCGGACACACTCCTAAGTCTAAAATCACCCAACGAAGCTAATCGAATCATAAAAATCCACATCCGAATTCGTTTACTCATAAGTCAACTTCCGGTTGACTTTTCTAACATAACTTTCTAACTAAGAGACTAAATGTTCATTTCACTCCAAAACTACTCCAAACCCAAACTACCAATTCAAAACAACTCAACATAGCTGAACAACACACAAACAAGCAGAAATGGGGAAACAGGGCTATAACTCTCGGAACGACTGGTCGGGTCGTTACAAAACCAATCTCTGACCGAGAGGTATTAAGTGGGTAATTGAGAGTTGATAGCTATAATACACCCGGATCAACAAAACAAGCATTAAGGTCTGTATCCCATTAGGCAAATACCTAGGTAATGGTCATAGTCCTAGGCTTTTTACCAATTTGAAAAACCTCAAAGACAACCATTCCTAGTCTTCTTTCTTTATTCTACAATCTTTAGTGTAAAATTAGAAATAGAAACAAAACCTTTTTATGGAAGTGGAAATCAAGATAATTCAATCACGTGCATTAGAATATATACCCCTAACTCCCATCTTAACTCCCTGTGGATTCGACTCCGACTCTTAGTTGGGTTTTATTATTGCAAACGACTGTTTCATACATCTTTTGAGGTGTGCAATTAGACGCGATCAATTATTGGCGTCGTTGCCGGGGATCGAATCCGGGTCACCCGCGTGATAGGAGGGAATAGTCATCACTATACTACAATGACATTTGATCTTAATTGATGATTCTGAGACATGTAGCGTGTAATAACTTGATACTATTTTCTTCTTCTTCTCTCATTATGTATATATATTCTCTTTCTCCCTCACTATGTATATACGTTATGCTTTCAATAGTTTTTGCTTTGTAGCTTCTTTATGTTTGTTCTCTTATTAGTTAATACTTAATTAAGTAGATTCTTTTAAAATTAATAGCTTCTTTTTGAATTAGTAGTTTCTTTTTATATTTCAGTAGATAATAAGCCTTTGGTTTTCTTAATGCCACAATTCTTTCCAAAGGTAGTCATTGTGTGATTCGGGTGACTCGTCCCAACGATGGATGGCTTGGCAACCTTCTTAAGAGAATGAGTCTGTTTTGTGTTTAGGTGATAATAGCAGCAGTAATGAATAACAATACCTAATTGAGTCATGCTCGAAGAGTCAATAGTGCTTCATTTGGTACCAACACACTTAACTATGTGCTTATGGTTAGATACACGGCTTTTGAAAGAAATAACTCTAGTTAATGACTTTGTGACTCTTGTGTTGACTTAGGCAACCATTGAGTTGTTTAATCGAACCATAGTGATTTTCAATCTTGAATGTGGTCGTTGTGGGCCCTCAACTCTATCCTTTTAAACAATCCCATTGTGTGAGAGGTGAGTTGCTTTGTTTTTAGTCCAAGTGTGCGTGTGAAAGGTCTAGAACTTGCCCTGAATGTGTTTCAAGGCAAAATCCTAAGTTTTGCTTGGCTTGAGAAGTAATTGTAGGCTTGCCCATTTGAGTTTTCTACTGCCTACCAATGAAGCCATCCCTAGTCATCCTCTTTGAACCTTTAGCCTTTCTCATTTGAAAATCATGTTACAAGCCTTTATCCATTCTATTGTGACCGTCTCTTGGCACCCGAGCTTTCCTTAACACCTATGTGAAACAAATGGCTAAAAACGTAAGTTTTGGGGAGAGACAAGGAAATTGAAAAGGGGTATCAAGTCACAAAAAGAGAAAAAGAAATGTTGAGAAGAAAAGGCAAAGAAAAGAAAAGAACAAAAAGAAAAATGCAACAAAATGAATAAGTAGAAGAGTTGAAGGGATTCAAAGAAAGGCAATGATCCCAAACATGGAGAAATATGAATGTAATGATCAAGAAAGAGTGATATTAAGTCTCTCTAGTCCCCCAAGAAAAAGAAAGTGCCTCAAGGAATTGGCAAAGTATGAGCCGAAAAATGAATGATGGAGTGCTTAAGAAAGGTGTAACCTCTCAACCATATTATATCCAACCCTAATCCAAAAGCCTTCATTACATCCCGAAAGAAGTCATATTTGATCTCGAGCCGAGTGAGCTTACATTAGTGGCGATCTACATAAGGGGCAAGCATATGGTGCTTGAAGCCGTACTTGTGACATTCTCTTGAGAGAGACAAGTGAACCTTTAATAAATCTTTTGATTGAGTGCAAAATTCTTAAGTGAGCTTGGAAAATGGAATGTAGAGGAGGAAGAGTTTGGGATCCACAATGACCTACATGAGAGAGCGAGCTTCCTTGATGAGTAAAGTCAACTATTGATGCTCAAGTGTCACATTAGAACTATATGTGCATAAATGTTTAACTTGTCGCCTTGTTGATAATACATAAGTAGTGTAAGTAATTGTTGGTCCCAACTGATGTGTGAATGGCTCACCTTTGACTTGCTGAAATGACCCTTAACTTGTGGAGGTGGGAACCAAAATTGTTTGCTTGAGGATAAGTAAAGACTTAAGTTTGGGGGAGTTGATAAGTGGGGATTTTGAGTAGTTATTAGCGCCTTTAGCTTTTGTTTTAGTCTAAAAAGCATTGAATTGCGTTCCCGAAACTAATGAAATGTGCAAAATTGCAGGAATGATGGAAGTTGGACTCCCGAGATGAAATCCGGCTCAAAGAGGAGTAGTCCAAGCACAAGGCAACAAAAAGGAACAGAAGCATACTATGTGCGGTCCGCAGAAGAAATTTTGCGGCCGCAGAAGCAAATGTGGACCGCAGAATTCCACCTGCGGCCGCAAACAAAGAAGCAAAATTCAGCAGATATTTCTGCAAATTGCGGACCGCACATGAATTGTGCGGCTGCAAGAGCTGGGCTAGCACTCAAGTTCAGAGAGCGTGCAAATTTCCAAGTCTCGAGTCCTTGTGAATTGACTCGGAGTCTTCCCAAATCCTACACCTCAATCGATAAGGTGAAGTATAGCACACATTCATCGAGTTCCTTATTCGACTTACTCCTGACATTTCCTTTTCCTTAGTCATAAATAATCCACCAATAACGAGAAACCGCAAAATCAGACAACCACGTGATCTAATCGTGGACGGTGGGGCTCCCCCACTTAGATCTAAGCTACCACCACATATTGTAGAGCCCACAACGATTCCCCCTTCTCATTTACTATGATCCTGTACCGTTAACCCGCAAATTTTCTTTTTCTAAGTCTTTTGTTAAGCTTTTCATGAACATTCTGAATCATTAGTCACAATCACATATTCGACCTCATACTGGCCAGTTATATAGTATTCTTCGCAGAAGCTTCATCAACATCATGCAACCGCTAACCTGCTCATAGGAGATAACTCACCTGTGGAATTCCTTACCGACATCCTCCAACGACGTTGCACTGGGTACAACTACCACTCGATCAGTAAGCTCTCCTGAGCCCATGCTCGCCCACCGGCTGTATAAGTCTGTTCCTTCCCCATTGACGTCCACTGAACGTTCATCAATACCTTTCAAACTAAAAGCCATGTTGCATCCAAAACGATAATCAAATCATCACACCCCTCTTTATTTCAGGCAAACTTCTTTCTGCCATATTCAATCTTTCTCCGCATAGTAACCACCATTCAAATTATAATTCGTAGACCGAATCACCTTCCATCACGACTCTCAAACCGTTCTACACTTTCTCAAGGTACGTGGCTCTCCTACTACATAATCCATATGCTACTCTTCCACTCCCACTTCGGTCAAACCGTCTCCTTTAAGCAACTTCCCGACCTCTCTTGTTCATACTTGACTTCTAGTAATTCAACTACCTCGAGACACCTTCCACCGTGTCCTTTCTCACACTTCGCTTCCCCGGTGTTGCCTCAAATCAAATCCATAACTATAGCACCGGAACTAATGAATTGCTACCAACTCTAAACCTCCTAGAAGATGATCTTTCTCGAGCCATCAATATTAGAAATACCAATTCGATCCTGAATCGCTGCACACCGCTATCTCTGACAACCGCCCCGAAGGTACCATTTAACAATACCCTGCCCCGAAGGCAATCAAAGAAGATGATAATACCACGAAGTCAAATATATAATTTATACCTAACTCCATGTCCAATTTCGTACTCAAATACACTGCCCAGCTGAGACCTCGCATCTGTGGAAGCATTTTCGCTTCTGCACAGGCGCTTGTCACACCCTTTTTACCCCACAAAAGATATGTGTATGGATTGTTGTGGGTTAAAGAGTTTTTTTAATTAAAAGTGACAAATTTGAGTAAGTATTATTTTATTTACAGAGCTGCCACTTGGAATTAATGTTTTGGGTGCTCCAAGTCACATTTTATTTGAATCCCTTTTCAAAGGAAGATCTGACTCTTTTATTATTGGTCTGCGAAAATAAAGTCCGGGTAAGAAATTATGTTGACTGGGGAGAAGGTGTAAGGCATTCCCCAAGTCCCGTGGTTCCAGCACGGTCGCTTTATTGATTACAACTTGGCTTGAATTAATTTTGGATAAACTGTAATTTATTGATTTTCATGTTTTATCTATCCGCTTTTAATTATTCAAATATGGAATTATCTTTGAAACGAATCACATGTGTGAATCCGTTTTATTTATTATGCCAAAATCTTGCCACGCGTATGTATACACAATTAATAGCATTTTATTATTAAGATTGTTTTGGCCAAAGTTAACACATACTTCGATTTTATTTTTTGAAAATTATAATTATGCTACGCGAACGTATACATAATCGCGATAAACTAATTAAAGGCGTGCCTAAATCACTCTATCGGTGTTCATTATTTTTCTTATAATTTTTGAGATTATTGTAAGATCATGAATTATGGAATTACTTGTGGAAGAAGTGTATGATTTTAGATATTTGAATAAATAAACCATCATCTACCAATACCCCACAATCCAACAATTGAAGCCCAAATTTATTAGAGTCCTAATCTTCCCAACTTTAAAGCAAGTTTGAATACAGTATTTCCAGAAACATGATTAAGTATATAGCATTTAAAGACTAATTTATATTATTATTTATAAAGTTTAAAGGCAAATAAATAAAATCACATGAAATAAGATTAAATGAATAGAGAAAAGAATAAACCTTAAATCAAAAAATTTCAATTAAATGGGTTTTCAAGAACAGGTACAGTAACTCAGACGAATGTCGAACAAGCATAAGCGAAGAAGAACATCAAAGCAAGTGAACGGAGCTCCAACGGAATCCTTGACCTCGACTATTGACTTTACTTTTTGGCGTGTAAAAAGGGATGTTATGAAGTAATTTTGTTGGGTTTTG
The DNA here is from genome assembly GCA_000715115.1 of Nicotiana otophora. Taxonomy (NCBI): domain Eukaryota; kingdom Viridiplantae; phylum Streptophyta; class Magnoliopsida; order Solanales; family Solanaceae; genus Nicotiana; species Nicotiana otophora. The sequence continues at coordinate 56,340 of AWOL01S0023287.1, read as the reverse complement.
GTTGATGAATAGCTAGATTTTTCGAAAAGAAGAGACGAATAAAGAATGACACGAGTAGAAATTTCCTTAGCATAGAAGAAGAAAACAAAATTCTCTCAATTCCCTCCTCTCTTTTTTTTCTTCTTCTCCCCCCCTTTTTTCTCCGCACATTTCTCTTCTATTTATAGAAAAAAATTTAAAATTCTTTCACATTTTATTTTTATTATTATTATTTTTTAATTAAAAAGAATTCCCACTTCCCATTTTTCTTCTTTTTAAAATTAAAAAAAATTCCCAACTTTCCATTACTTTTAGTTTTTAATTTCCCATTTTTTACTTTATTATATTTAAAATCCTACCTTTTTTACTTTTTTTTTTTATTCTCCACTTATTTTACTTTTTTTTTTTAATTTCCACTTACTTTTACTTTTTTTTTTAAAAAAATCAGCTACCTTTACTTTTATTTTTTAATTCTAACTTTCTTTTACTTTTTTATTAAAAAAATTTCACCTACTTTTACTTTTACTTTTTTATTTCATACTTTTAAATTTTTTATTATTTTATTCCTATCCGAAAATTAAAAAAATAAATTTATTTATTTTCGTTTTTTTATTTTATTTTAAAATAAAGATAAAAATAAAAATAATACTAATAGTAATAATTTAACCTTTTAAATTATTTTTAATTCTTACCCTATATAAAAAAATATAACAAAGCTAAAGAAATATATACTAAATTTTTAAAAATATTTACATAGTAGAAGGTGGTAAAAATTCAACTATAGTCAAAAATTAAGTGCTCACAGGGCTTAATTTTTTGAATCTACTTGAAATATTTTTGTTCTTCCTTATTGGAATGTGCTAGAACTTAAGCGCTTATTTAAAGTAACTAGATAGGGTTGCCCGTGCTATGTACGGGCCTAACGTGTTATGTATTGTGAATTCTTTTTTCCCAGGTACTCCAGTGCCAATAGAATAATGCTCCATCCTTAGAAATGAAAAAGACAATAGTAAATAGTAGGGTGGTACAACATATGCAAAAGATGACGTAAAAACACTCTACTACACTGCTATCTGTACCTATTTCAATCAGGTATTATTGATGCAACACCCACAAAATAGAGCAAATGTGTGTCTAAAAGCATATCACACGCACATTCTGATCCTTCGTTCCCTTTTAAGTATCAGCTACATTGGCTAGCTCAGAAGTTACTCTTTTTATGCTCGAAACAACAACATAGTGATGAACAGAACATAGGAGAAGTTGTTTATCACCTTCAAAAGACAAGGAAACACCAATCATCTATGTAAATATTGATACACGAGAAGAACTAAGGATAGTAGAGAAGCACTCTCAAATATTCAATTGTTTGTGGCAATTTGAAAATTTGAAGTATAATATTGAGCCGTTGATTCCCAACACTCAAATTTCTGATCAGTCAAAAAGTACTTGAAAAGGGTACACAAATACTTTTAAAATTGTATTTTATATGAAGCCAGTAGCTAAAGATTTTGACTCCTAAATATAGACTAAAAGATTCCATAGATTGCCAAAATTATTTTTTTGGCGAAAACTTTTACTTTTCCCATCTCAAATTGAATGATCACTTTTCTTTTATAGGCTGTCTCACAATGATACCCACTTAACTTAAAAGCACAGTAAAACTATCTTTTACATGTCTCATATAAAAGTTACGTAAGCACTGTATTTTTCTTTCTATATGAAACATTTTGTTAGTAAATCGCTTACAAACACGTCTCTTGATTAGGATCAGGAGATTTACTCCTTTAAATTTTATTAGTAAACAATATTACCAGTAATTTTGTTTTGGTCCTAAAAGTTTGTTTCTAAAAGGCATATTAAAGTAAATGTGCTTTGGCTAGCAAAAGTTATTTCTTATTCTTTCTCGTACGAAGTGTCACAAACAGACCATTGCTCATGCTGTAAAATATATATATATATATATATATATGCAATTGCGCACAGCAAAAGAAAAATCAACATATTCAGTTAAAATAAATGATTAAGAATCTTTGAAATTATTTTATTTTACCAATTCTTATTAAGTAAGGGAATCAGGAGATAAATCTCTAATCTAACAAAGAAAAGGTTTACAAGTTCCCTGTTCAATTATCTAGCCTTACAACCTTTTAAGCAAAACTAAAAGCTTTAATTTGGCCTCCTTTTTAACCATTCATGGATTTTTATTTATCATTTATTATATTCCTCCTCAACGTGAGAAGACCAAAGTGGGACAAATGTTTATATGAATATTTAAGTCCTAGAACCTATAATTTTTTTATGAAAAAATTTCACATAAGAACAATTGGGCTCCCTAATTTTCAATTTTATAGCCCACATTTCAATTTACAACCAACTAGCCCAAAAATAATAGATTAAGATTCAACATCCAACTACAATAGGTTCTTGAAATTACTATTTAATTTTTAAAAAAGATTGCTCAAGATTTTAAGTTAATTTTTGAATCAGTAATTGTGACTCAAATATTAGTTCAACAAACCAAATCCATTTGGGTGGTTAAAAATTAGATTTTTAACAAGTTTAAATATGTGGGTTTAAATTTCGAATTTAACTTTGTGAGAAATTGGGAGTGGGTGTTATTTAGACTTGTTAGAAATAGTATAACTAGGTTGTATATAAAATTTGAAGGTGTTATAAGAAAAATCAAATTATGGTGGATGTCTACTCTTCCTCCATGATCTTCTCAAATGCTTAATGACATATTCAATGACATATTTCTATGCTTAATGGCATATTCAATGACATATTTTTCTTCACTTTTCATGCCTATATAAAGGCCTTTTAATAGATAGGAAAATACACACATTTGAAGAAGAAAATCTCTTCCTTCTTTCTATCTCCATTTCTTGTTCATGTTTTACTAAATTGCTTTTATTTCATAACAACATGTCTTGTTCATGTTTTACTAAGTTGCTTTTATTTTATAACAC
>AWOL01S0023287.1:3548-35753 GCA_000715115.1 Nicotiana otophora | reverse complement strand
TATACACACTAGGCCGAGCCTTAACACCTTGAGTTGTTGACAAGTTACTTGAAAAACCGTAAAGGTTATATTCACTTTGTGCTCATGTACTATATTGTAAACACGTGTCTCATAAATCGATAATTTCCTTCCTTTCTTGTGGAGCGGGCCGTACGCCTCGGCAGTATAATAGATGCATCTATGGTTTGTGCTACTCGACCCTCGAAAGTGTATACATTATTCGGGATCGGGTCGTACGACCTCGGCATAATCGTGTGTTATATCGCTAGCAGTCCGAATATTCACGAGAATATACTTCCACTGATGCCTGGCATTTTATATGGTATTCCTCATTCCTTTGATATTGGCACTTGATATTTTTTGAGCTTTTGGGATAGGATACGAGAATGAGAAGTTTATATCATTAAAAGAATTTTGAAAGAATATGTTGGTTACCGTTTTATCCCATTATTATGTGGTGCTTACGATTATCATATTGCTTTATTGGACCTCTAGTAAGTGTCGATGTCGACCCCTCATCACTACTTCTCCGAGGTTAGGCTAGATACTTACTGGGTACGCATTGATTTACGTACTCATGTTGCACTTCTGTACTAAATGTGCAGGATCTGACAGGTTCATTTGATTGGTCATTTGGGCGCATAGGTGAAGCTGCTGAAGAGACTTTATAGTGAGCTGCATTCCAGGCTACGTATCGTAGCCCACAGAGTCTCTGTCGTACTATTTACTTTGTCCTGTCTTATTTACATTTTAGACAGATATTGTATTATTATTGTACTCTTTAGTAAATGCCCATGTACTTGTGGCACCGGATTTTGGGAATATTCTAGTTGATGCTTACGGATTCGCATATTATTATCATATTTTATTTTTATACAATACTAATTATGTATATACTCGTGATTTTAAGGGCGTAAATTTCCTTACGTAATAAAATTTATAATTTCGAAAGTAATAAAATGAACAATTAACGTGATAGTTCACTATTGACTTGCCTAACGGTGACGTTGGGAGCCATCGCGGCCTATAGTGAGTTTTGGGTCGTGACAGCTTGGTATTAGATCTCTAGGTTCACCTGGGTCTCACGAGTCATGAGCAAGTCTAGTAGAGTCTTGCGGATCTGTACGGAGACGTTTATACTTATCTTCGAGAGGCTACAGGGTTGTTAGGAGCACTTTCCTTCTTGATTCCTCTTCGTGCAGTTTGACTCCATTGGAGCCTATGCCTTCATTTCCTTCCTACTCAATCTTATGCGACATGGAGCATTTGTTATCAATTGGGCATCAAGGAATTGTAGTGGTACTGCAGATATGGTGCAGGATATTGGGTATTCGAGCGAGCTATTATCGTTATCTTGTGGAAGGGGATTGTCGTTCCAGCCTTATACTAGTATTGCCTATGGTTTTGAGGTTAAGCACAGATTTTTATGATGTTTGTGCATTGTTATCGTGCTATGTTTTTGTGAACGGTAGATTACTCATTTATGGGTCGCGGCAGTGGATGACTCGAAAGGAGGATTTCTCGGTTCATGGTTTAAAGGTTTGGCATTTAATTCCAGCAGAGGAAAGGCAATCAAACTATAGATGTTCAGGCTTTGGTTGATGAAGTAACAAGACTTGATATTTTCGAGCGTGGTGGAATTCTCATGTGTGATGTAGTGTCGTCGTCCTTGTTTGAACGCATTAAGGTTTGTCAGTGTTATGGTATTCTTGATTTACCTTCGGGGTAGGGTGTTGTGAAATGGTGCCTGAAAAGCGGTTGTTAGAGATGGAAGTGTGTAGCGATTTCATAATCGAATCAGTGTTTCTGATGTTGATGGCTCAAGAAAGATGATCTTCGAGGGGGCTTAACGTTAGTAGCAATTTATTAGTTCAGGTGCTACAGAGATGGATTTTGATTTGAGGTAGTATTTGGGCAGCGAAAGATGAGGAAGGGCATGGTGGGAGGTGTCTCGTGGTGGTTGAATTGCTAGTGGGCCAAGTGTGAATAACAAAGGCCGAGAAGTTGCTTAAAGAGATGGTCTAACCGAAGTGGGAGTGGCAAAGTAGCATGGTAGGATAACCACATGTCTTGAGAAACATTTAGAGCGATTTGGGGATCATAGTGGACAGTGACTAGGTCTACAAATTTTATTTGGAATGGTGGCTACTGTGCTGAGGAAGGTTGAATATGACAGAAAGAAGTTGTCTTGGAGTGTTTAGGGGTGTAAAAACTTGATTATCGTTATGGGATATGACGTGACTTCGAGTTGGAATGTATTGTCGGACTTTCAGTTGATGTAAATAGGGAATGAATAGACTTGTACAAGATGGTGGACGAGCATGGGCTCAAGAGGGTTTACTGATTTTGTAGTAGTGGTACCCAGTGTAGCGTCGTTGGAGGATGTCGGTATGGAATTCCACAGGTGGGTTATCTCCTGTAAGTAGGTTAGCGGTTGCACGATTTTGATGAAGTTTTTACGAAGAGTTCTACTTACTACCCGCCAGGAGGTCGAATATGCGATGGTGGCTGATAATTCGGAATGTTCATGAAAAGTTTAACAAGAGACTACGAGAAATCTGACGGGTTGGCAGTGCGAGATCATGGTAATTGAGAAGAAGGAATCTTTGTGGGTTCTACATCTTATGTGATGGTAGCTTAAATCTAAGTGGGGGAGCCCACCGTCTACGACTAGATCGTGTGGTTGTCTGCTTGTGCGGTTTCTGGTTATCGGTGTATTGGTGGATTATTTATGACTAAGAAAAAAAAACATCAAGGGTAATTCAAGCAAAGAACTTGATGAATGTGTGCTATATTTCGCCTTATTGATTCATGTCTAGGTTTTGGGAAGACTCAGAGTTTATGTTTCTTGTGGATGTGATGTACAAAGAAGAAAATTCATCTGGTTGCTTCTTTGGGAGTGTTCATGGGCTAACAGAGCGTTGGAGTTTGATTATATTCGGGACCAGGTTAGAGTGGATGACTCTCAGTAGTGGTTCCAATGAGTTCGAGGATGTAAGCATATTGTCTAAGGATTTTGGGTTCATTGTGTGTCTGGAGACTGGGATTTTGCAGCAGAGTGTGAAGAATAGTTGGAGATGCTTTGGGATTTAACTGCGTATTAATCGCAAAACTTAATATTAAAATACTTATAACTCTTTCTTTATAAATGATTTCTTCTTAGCCAGGTGTAATATTCCAAGAATAAGAAAATCCAAAAAAGAGATGAAAATAGTTTGCAGCACCCCAAATGCACTATTCGTTATCTGGAAGCATTTAGTGGTATACTCATATCGAGAACAGAGGTAAAAATAATTTTAAAAAATTGACAGTCTATTGAGCAAGAGCAACAACCATACCTTTTTTAAAAAATAATTTTACACCAATTCTGCAGTCCCTGCACTACTCGTAACATGAACAATTACCAATCTTCTCATCAAGAAAACACGATAGTAAGTCATCAATTAGATGCAATTAAATTATAGAATTTTGAATATAACTATGACTTCGTAGCTTACCTTGAAGGAACAACTACTACTTGAGTGTACAATGTCCTAAGAGGCAACACGCCTGGCCTCTACGATGTACATATCTACATCCAATTTGACAACACTACCATGAAGTTTTACTGACTTTGTTCAACTCTAACTGAATTTCATAGAAAAGATTCACATGTAGCATTTCATAGTGCAACTCTCTATGTCACAACTATTTTTCTTCATACAAGACAATATGTGATTAATTGAATATTGGCATTTGAAAGAAAAAGGTAAGGTGAATGAGGGTATTACCTTGCTTGTGAAGCATGTTTGTAGTTTTTGGCGTGGCTAAAATTCTTTCCAAATTAGAGCACCAAAGAGTTGAATCCAGAACATCTACAGCGTAATTATAAAAGTTAGATTTAGAAAAATGGGATAAATATTCCATCAGTAGCAATTAGAATAAAATATCTATAGGTAGCGAATAATACAAAATAATATCATACATATCTTAAATACAACAAAATGTTCTCACTCTGTGAATTAAGGTAGGTAACTACTGCCAAAATCTCATCTTTGAAAGGTTGAAATACAACACTGTATACGGTCAAAATAGATTTCATCCTTCCTACGTTCGATCGAGTTCGAGTGTTAAAGAGTCAGAATGAGATTTTGGGAATGAGCTCCGAAGTCGGTATTAATGAGCCTCGAACCCGAAGGTCGCTCGAGAAGTTGGCTCGATACCTCTATCGAGCCCGTGACCGAATCGATCCGCAAGGCACTGCTTCGAGGTCGAAAATGCGCGATGCCCATCAAGAAGGTCGAACTCAAGCCAAGACCGAAGGGCCCGGCCTAGTAACGAGTTCGAGCCAGTATCGAGCCCACAGACAAGAGTCGTTGCGACCGCACCAAGAGAGAGAATCTTGGCAGGAATCAAGGAAGAGACAAGTCATCATGGGCCTTCCACTATATGCTTTATTTTATTATTTTTTATAATGACCATCTTCTATAAAAGGGGGAATCCTTGTAAGCTAAAGGGCAGAGACAAAAAATCACTTCTCAGATTGAAAGATATCCTTTTTGTGTTTGCTTTGCTTTATCTCATTCGTTCTTATTGCCCACTATTTGCATTCTCATAAGCTAAGACTTTACGTATCTCTATTTCTCTACACGATTTATATCAAATTGTATCGCATATCCTTAGAACCATACATAAAATCTAACGTTATCCGATTTTTTCGATAAACAGTTTGGCGCCCACCGTGGGGCTAAGGGTAACAGTGATCGTTTGATATAAATCTAAAGTACACACCAGTTTGCATCTTCAAATCAGCAATGGCTTCACCTATCGACCACGAAGTCGGCCTTCAAGGTGAAACCAACAACTTGGCACCCGGAGCCGGAAAGCCAATTAACGATAGCACCGAGGCTCGAATCGAAGTACCCGAAACTCGAGCCGAAATACTATTGGATGTCAATTCACAAATAGCTTTGGAGGCGAATCAGCGTTCCGAACCGGAAAGAAGCATTAAGGGCGGTACTCGATCCGTAGCCCGAGACACCCAAAATGCGAAGGAAATCGGGGCCAGCCTACGTATGATCTTCGAGATGCTACAAGCCCAACAAGTAGCGATAGCTCAATTACATATCCAAACTTGCGCACAAAGCAGGCCGGATTCCAATCCACTTCGAGAAATCACCCCCAGAACAGAGCCTGCCATAGTGAAATCAAACGAGCAAGAATCGGGGACTACTCCCAGAATTACTAAATTGCTCGAGGAACTCACAAAACGAATCGAAGCCAACGACAAGAGAGTGGAAACATATAATGCCAGGGTCGATCAAATCCCGGGGGGCCCACCAATGATAAAAGGGCTTGATTCAAAGAAATTCATACAAAATCCTTTTCCCTCGAGTGCAGCACCGAAACCAATCCCCAAAAAATTTCGTATGCCCGAAATTCCCAAATATAAAGGTACGACCGATCCTAACGAACATGTCACCTCTTACACATATGCCGTCAAAGGTAACGATTTGGAGGACGATGAGATCGAATCCTTGCTGTTGAAAAGGTTCGGGGAGACCCTCTCGAAGGGAGCGATGATCTGGTATCACAATTTACCACCTAATTCTATCGATTCTTTTGCCATGTTAGCAGATTCGTTCGTAAAGGCACATGGTGGTGCCATAAAGGTTGCAACAAGGAAATCAGACCTCTTCAAAGTAAAGCAAAGGAGGAATGAAATGCTGAGGGAATTCGTGTCCCGATTTCAAATAGAACACATGGAATTACCACCGGTCACAGATGATTGGGCCGTACAAGCTTTCACCCAAGGGTTGAACGAGCTAAGTTCGACAGCATCACATCGGCTATCGTGTCGTCCATTGGACGCATCAAAGACACTAAATGGCCTCGACCCATGCAGACCGATCCTGCCCAAAGAAATCCCAATCAAACGTGAGAATATCATGGTACCCATGGCCACAGAACAGAAGATTGCAGGCAACTAAGAGAGGAAATAGCCCGCTTATTTAACAAAAAGGCACCTTCGGGAATTTCTGAGTGATAAGGCGAAGGGCCATTTTAAAAACAGGGATTTCGGCAAGCAAAACGAGCAAGAAGAACCACAGCACGTCATTCACATGATCATCGGCGGCATCGATACCCCTCAGGGACCAGTGCTAAAATGCACTAAAACATCGATTGTGAGGGAAAAGCGATTTCGGACTCAAGACTACGCACCCATAGGGACTTTGTCCTTCGATGATGAAGATGCAGAAGGGGCCATCCAACCTCATAACGATGCGCTGGTAATATCCTTACTCATGAATAAAAGTAAAATTAGGCGTGTGTTAATCGATCCAGGTAGCTCGGCTAACATTATCCGATTAAAGGTAGTATAACAGCTCGGCCTATAGGATCAGATCGTACCCGTAACTCTGGTTCTGAACGGGTTCAATATGGCATGTGAAACCACCAAAGGCGAGATACTCCTGCCAATAAACATGGCCGGAACCGTCCAGGAAATGAAGTTTCACGTGATCGAAGGCGATATGAGATACAACGCCCTTTTCGGAAGGCCATGGATCCACAACATGAGAGCTGTACCTTCGACCCTGCACCAGGCCCTCAAATTCCCGACATCGAGATGTGTCAAAATGGTGTGCGGAGAACAACCAGCCGCAAAGGAAATATTCGTCGCGAGGAAGTTAAACCAATGTCCTCACCCCCGCCAATTAAAGAATCGGGCTCAGAAGGAGAACGGGATACCAAATAGCAATCACAGACATCGGCTTCGACCCAGCCAGATAACCAGAAGATCGAAGAAGATGATGACCAAAGGGTCCCTTGATCTTTCATGATTCCCGATAACTCCGATGCCACCAAATCAACAATCGAGGAACTATAGCAAGTCACATTAATCGAGCATTGGCCCGAGCGAAAGGTATACTTGGGAACAGGGTTGAGCCCCGAACTCAAGAAGAAACTCATTCAATTTCTTATCGATAACATCAATTGTTTTACCTGGTCCCATTTAGATATAACAGGGACCCCGCCGGACATAACGACGCATCGGCTAAGTTTGGACCCCAGGTTCAGACCGGTGAAGCAAAAGAGAAGACCCTAGTCTGAGGAAAAGCATGCATTCATAAAGGACGAGGTAACCAAGCATCTCAAAGTAGGGTCCATTCGGGAAGTAAAATATCCTAAATGGTTAGCCAACGTAGTTGTAGTGCCTAAAAAAGGGGACAAACTTAGAATGTGTGTGGACTATAAGGATTTGAAAAAAGCATGCCTTAAAGATTCTTTTCCGCTGCCCAACATCGATTGCATGATCGATGCCACAACCGGCCATGAGATCCTCACTTTTCTCAATACCTATTCTGGGTATAATCAAATCCAGATGAACCCGGAGGACCAGGAAAAACCTTCATTTGTCACCAAATATGGAACGTATTGTTATAATATGATGCCCTTCGGGCTAAAGAATGCAAGGGCTACTTATCAACACCTAGTAAATAAAATATTCGAAGAACAAATAGGAAAATCAATGGAAGTCTTTATTGATGACATGCTAGTTAAATCCCTACGCGCAGAGGACCATTTGACCCATTTGCAGGAAACGTTTGAAATTTTGAGGAAATACAACATGAAGCTCAACCCTGAAAAATGTGCTTTCGGGGTCGGTTCATGCAAGTTCCTCGTCTTCATGGTGTCACATCGGGGAATAGAGATTAACCCCAATAAAATCAAGGCCATCGAAGACATCGTCATTGTGGACAGCGTGAAAGCCATGCAAAGGCTAACGGGTCGAATTGTAGCCTTAGGCCGGTTCATTTCAAGATCATCTTATCGAAGTCACAAATTTTTCTCTCTACTCAAAAAGAAGAACGATTTTGCTTGGACCCCGGAGTGCCAACAAGCATTAGAGGAGCTAAAACGATATTTGTCAAGCCCACCACTACTTCACACTCCAAAAACAGACGAAAAACTTTGTTTGTATTTGGAAGTATCGGAAATCGTCGTATGCGGTGTCCTAGTTCTAGAAGAGCAAGGTACGCAATTCCCCGTTTATTATATGAGTCGAACCTTAGGAGAAGCGGAAACTAGGTATCCACTCCTAGAATAATTAGCACTTGCACTGATAAGCGCCTCTAGAAAGTTAAGGTTGTACTTTCAATGCCATCCCATATGCGTATTAACCACTTACCCGCTTCGTAATATTTTGCACAAACCTGAGTTATCAGGCCGACTGGCCAAATGGGCCATCGAACTCAGTGGGTACGATATCGAATATCCACCCCGTACGGCCGTCAAGTGTCAAATTTTAGCAGACTTCGTGGTTGATTTCACGCCAACCCTCATACCTGAAGTCGAAAAAGAACTCCTGTTGAAATCGGGTACATCATCGGGGGTATGGATCCTTTTTACGGACGGGGATTCGAACGTGAAAGGGTACGGGCTGGGTATATTTTTGAAACCACCCATGGGTAACACTATTAGGCAATCTATTAAAACTATGAGGTTGACTAACAACGAGGCCGAGTATGAAGCCATGGTTACAGGTCTCGAGCTAGCTTAAAACTTGGGAGCAGAAGTCATTGAAGCCAATTATGACTCTTTGCTGGTGGTGAGTCACGTAAACAAAACCTTCGAAGTTCGAGAAGGTAGAATGCAAAGGTATTTAGACAAAATGTTGTCACTTTGCACCATTTCAAACAATGGACTTTACGGCATGTTCCACGAGAACAGAATAATGAGGCCGATGCGCTTGCGAATTTGGGATCGTCGGTCGAGGTAGACGACTTAGGCTTGGGGAATGTTGTTCAACTTTTGAGATCGGTAATAGAAGAGGGTCACATCGAGATAAATTCTATAAGCTTAACCTGGATTGGATAAACAAGTATATTGAATACTTAAAGAGCGAAAAACTCCCATCGGACCCTAAAGATTCTAGAACCTTACGGACTAAAGTTGCTCGATTCACGTTGGCTTCGGACGGAACGTTGTACGAAGAACATTCGATGGGTCGTTGACAGTATGCTTGGGTCCGGGAGATACCGATTATATCCTATGGGAAGTGCACGAGGGCACATGCAGGAATCACTCCGGTTCCGATACATTAGTTGGAAAAATAATCAGAGTAGGGTATTATTGGATCAATATGGGCAAAGATGCAAAGGAATTTGTTCGTAAATGTGTCAAATGTCAAAGGTTTGTACCAATGATCCATCAACCCGGAGAGCAACTCCACTCAGTCCTATCCCCATGGCCGTTCATGAAATGGGAAATGGATATCGTCGGCCCTCTGCCATCGACCCCCGGTAAAGCCAAATTAATTTTATTTATGACTGACTATTTTTCTAAATGGGTTGAAGCGCAGGCGTTCGAGAAAATAAGAGAAAAGGAAGTTATAGACTTTATTTGGGATCATATCATATGCCGATTCGGGATACCCGCCGAAATAGTATGCGATAATGGAAAACATTTCGATGGCAGCAAAGTAACAAGATTCCTCGAAGACCACAAAATAAAAAGGATACTATTGATGCCATACCACCCCAGTGGGAATGGACAAGCCGAATCAACGAACAAAACTGTCATTCAAAACCTAAATAATAGGTTGAATGACGCTAAAGGAAAATGGATAGAAATCCTACCTGAAGTCCTTTGGGCATATCGGACGACGTCAAAATCCAGTACGGGGGCGACCCCATTCTCCTTAGTATATGGGTCCGAAGTATTGATACCAGTCGAAGTTGGAGAACCCAGTGCCAGATTTCGATTCACGATGGAAGAATCAAATAACGAGGCTATGAATACCATCCTCGAACTATCGGACGAAAGACGAGAAGTTGCTCTCGTCCAATTGGCCTCCCAAAAGCACCGAATCGAAAGATATTATAATCGAAGAACTAAGCTTCGCCATTTCAAGCCCGGGGACTTAGTGTTAAGAAAAGTTACCGTCAATACCCGAAATCCAAACGAAGGAAAACTAGGACCGAATTGGGAAGGACCATATCAGGTGCTCGAGAACATCGGAAAAGGATTGTACAGGCTCGGCATTATAAACGGCAAAAAGCTATCAAGCAGATGGAATGTATCACATCTAAAACGGTACTACTGCTAAGGTACGACCTTTCCATATTCATTTACATTTCAAAACTGACCCCCGCAGAAGTCCGAACGAGGGCTAAGATGGATCTTTCGCTTGAAAGCACGCGTTGCACTCTTTTTCCCTTAAACCTGTTTTATCCCAAATGGGTTTTTCGGTAAGGTTTTTAATGAGGCAACCATTGATCGTGCTGCACTTACAACAATATCCGAGGCCTCTTTACAATCGACCTCGAATACTGAGGGGGCATTAGGCCCTCAAATACATCGATTTCAGATGCAAGAGAGTTATTTCACAAAAGGGTCCCAATAGGAAAAATTGTAAGAGCCAAATGGTCGAAACGAACCATGCTCATGTAGATTGGCTCGAACCCAGGCGCGAAAAATGAACACGTGTAATAACGTGCGAAGAAAGTTCTCTTCTTTATCGGCATCTTATATCCAAGGAAAATTCCTCTATTTGGAGATTGATTATACAAACAGAATCAAGTTAAATTCGACCAATTATGCCTACGGGCTACATTGCATCTAGTTAGAATCATTCACTCGACTGCTAAGCCTACGGTCTACTTCGACCATTATGCCTACGGGCTACATTGCACTGAGTTCGAATCATTCACTCGACTGCTAAGCCAACGGGCTACTTTTTTCGAGTTCGAGCAAGCACTCACTCGACCATTATGCCTACGTGCTACATTGCATTGAGTTCGAATCATTCACTCGACGATTAAAAGCCTACGGGCTACTTTCACTTCGAGTTCAAACAAAACATTCACTCGGCTGCTAAGCCTACGGGCTACTTCGACCATTACACCTACGGGCTACATTGCATCGAGTTCGAATCATTCACTCGACTGCTAAGCCTACGGGCTACTTCGACCATTACGCCTACGGGCTATATTGCACCGAGTTCGAATCATTCACTCGACGATTAAAATCCTACGAGCTACTTTCACTTCTAGTTCAAGCAAAACATTCACTCGACTGCTAAGCCTACGGGCTACTTTGACCATTACGCCTACGGGCTACATTGCATCGAGTTCGAATCATTCACTCGACTGCTAAGCCTACGGGCTACTTCGACCATTACGCCTACGGGCTACATTGCACCGAGTTCGAATCATTCACTCGACTGCTAAGCCTACGGGCTACTTTTTTCGAGTTCGAGCAAGAACTCACTCGACCATTACACCTACGGGCTACATTGCATCGAGTTCGAGCAAGCACTCACTCGACCATTATGCCTACGGGCTACATTGCATCGAGTTCGAATCATTCACTCGATGATTAAAAGCCTACAGACTACTTTCACTTTGAGTTCAAGCAAAACATTCACTTGACTGCTAAGCCTACGGGCTACTTCGATCATTACGCCTACGGTCTACATTGCATCGAGTTCGAATCATTCACTCGACTGCTAAGCCTACGGGCTACTTCGACCATTACGCCTACGGGCTACATTGCACCGAGTTCAAATCATTCACTCGACTGCTAAGCCTACGGGCTACGTTTTTCGAGTTCGAGGAAGAACTCACTCGACCATTACGCCTACGGGCTACATTGCATCGAGTTCAAAACATTCACTCGACTGCTAAGCCTACAGGCTACTTCGACCATTACGCCTACAGGCTACATTGCATCGAGTTCGAATTATTCACTCGACTGCTAAGCCTACGGGCTACTTTGACCATTACGCCTACGGGCTACATTGCATCGAGTTTGAATCATTCACTTGACTGTTAAGCCTACGGGATACTTCGACCATTATGCCTACGGGCTACATTGCACCGAGTTCGAATCATTCACTCGACTGCTAAGCCTACAGGCTACGTTTTTCGAGTTCAAGCAAGCACTCACTCGACCATTACGCCTACGGGCTACATTGCATCGAGTTCGAATCATTCACTCGACGATTAAAAGCCTACGGGCTACTTTTTTTGAGTCCGAGCAAGCACTCACTCGACCACTAAGCCTACGGGCTACTTCGACCATTACGCCTACGGGCTACATTGCATCGAGTTCGAATCATTCACTCGACTGCTAAGCCTATGGGCTACATCGACCATTACGCCTACGGGCTACATTGCATCGAGTTTGAATCATTCACTCGACGATTAAAAGCCTACGGGCTACTTTCACTTCGAGTTCAAGCAAAACACTCACTCGATTATTACGCCTACGGATTATATTTCTTCAAGTTCGAATCATTAACTCAACTAGTAAGCCCAAGGGATACGTCACTTCGAACAAATCAATAATAGAGACTACAAAGTACAAATTTGATTGAATTGTTAAGATCCTTGTGAAAACATTTGTAAGGCACGTATAAAGTCTTCACAAATCGGCCAAAGTTGTCTATATACAAAAATTTATACATGATTGAATACAAATATTATGAACTATGCTTCCTGATCATCTTCAGGGACATTTGCTTCTCTGTCAGGCTCTCCCCCATATTCGGATCTGCTCTTGCTATCATCATCGTCATCATCATCGCCATCAGAAGCCAAGGCTTCAGCTTCAGCTTCAGCCTCGAGCTCTTTGGACTTTTTTATTTCTTCGGTAAGGTCAAAACCCCAAACATGTATCTCCTCGAGGGTCTCCCTCCGAGACCTACATTTAGAAAGTTCGGCAATTCCATGTGCTCGGGTGTCGACAGTATCCGCCACCTCTCGTGCCTCCATCTGAGCAGCCTCGGCATCAGCCCGATACACGGTAATGGACTTATCCGCTAAGATTTTTGACGACTCAACCTCGGCCTTGGCCTCAGCAAGCTGGGCTTCAAGCTCCTCGATCCTCTTAGCTTGAGCTGAACCCTTTTGCTTAACGTTTCGAAGTTGGACATCGGCCGATAATAAGTTGGTCAAAATGGTCTCTTTTTTCGCAGCCAGGCGATCGATAGTCTCCTTCCACCGATTACATTCAGCTTTGATTTGATCGACTTCTTCCCGAAGTGACCCGATCTTTTCAATCTTTTGTTGCAGCTGAGACAACAAAGCGTTAACTTCTACAGTCAAGTCAAAACCATACTTTAATAGAACGAGGCTCACCTGCTTGTCAAGTTCGGCCTCTTCTTCATGAGCCTTAGCCAAATCCGCTTGGAGGTCCTATATAGCCTCGTCCTTTTGGCTGCAAAGAAGCCACAAGGCATCTCTCTCCCCCGAGACCTTCTGAAGCTCGACCTAACACTGGCTAAGGTCGACCCGAAATTTACTAATGGCATGCGCAGTAGGGAAAGAACACGAGTCAAACTCAGAAAAGAACAAAAAAACCAAGTATAGTAAAATCATTACCCGAGTAATGAAATGTTGGGCCTCTTCTAGTAGAAGAGAAGCATCCCCGATATTGGAAGCATCACCGACTCCGGTAAAGCAATCCCAAAAGGGATCCCCTGCACTAGAGCCTCCGCCCATATCGGGGATCTTCAATTCTCGAGTTTCCTTCAATGCCTCCTCGGAAAAGGTGGGAAGAGAAGGCGAATAACCCACTGTCATAGTCCCAAGTGAATCACTCGGGGCGTTCCGATCAAGACTCGGGATCCCGGAGTCAACCCCGACCGGTACAACTGCCATCGGTTCAAGAGCTTCGGTGACCTCGATAGTCTGGCAGATCGGGACACCAAAGACAAGGCACCTCCTTCTTCCTCTTCTTCATCTTCGCCTTCTTCCTCTTCTCTCAGTCGTTGGACCGAGTCAATCGAAAGGGCAATAGCCTTCCTCTTCGCCCTTCGAGTTTTGGGCTTGGGTCCCTCCGATCGAGAGGCAGCATTGCGCTTCTTGTCTTTCCCTGATTTCGGGATCGGGGACTCGGTTCCTTCTTCACCGCTCGAAGGCCTCAAAGCGGCGTCCTTGGTTACGCCTGTATGAAAGGAAATCGGTAATGAATGGAGCATAAAGAGCGTTTCGAAGGAAACGAGAAGTAAAACCTTACCATGGTTCTTGGCTTCCCGTCTACCTTTAGCCAAATCACGCCAAGCGCGTTCGGCATAAGAGGAAGTCGAGGCTAACTTCTGAACCCAATCCTCGAGGTCGGGCACCGCTTGTGCCATCCAAGGGGTAGCTGTATATCGGGAAGAAACATTAACTAAGGCATTTCTTGAGGTCGGATACAAAAGGCAACATCTTATGAGAACAACTTACGATCGAAATTCCATTCCTCGAGGAATGACATCTTCTCTTCCGGAATAAGGTCATAGGTCCTCACCCGAATGTAACGCTCCATCCAACCCCGATCCTTGTCTTCGTCGATGCTCGACATCAAAGCCTTCGATACCCGACGATGAATTTTGATTAATCCTCGAAAGATTTGAGGCCGATACAACCGTATGAGGTGGTTCAGGAAAACATCCAGCCCCCCGGCTTTGGTGGAGAAGAAGCGAAGTAGGATTACTATACGCCACAGAGAGGGGTGAATCTGACCAAGGGTGACCTAATATATATTGCAAAAATCGATGATCACTGGGTCGAACGGACCCAATATGAAGGGATAAGTGTAAACACTTAAAAAACCCTTCACGTGGGTGACGATGCTCTCTTCGGGGGATGGAATTTGCAACATAACCTCGGAACCCCAGTTGTAATCTTTTCTAACAGCCTCGAGATGACCCTCCGTTATAGAGCACATATACTTCGGCACGTGCTCGCATTGACCCGGGACGGATGAAGGATTCTCAATCTTAAAATCGATCTTTAGAGTACACGGGCCGGGAATGTAGTCATAAGTGGACGGCTCCACCGGTGCCTTGTCGCCGGGCGGCCGTGAAGAAGAAGTTTTCTCCTTCTGAGGCATAGTTTTCGAAGTCTTGGCCATTGATATGGGAGGAAGAAATATAAAGGAAAGTGAAAAATTGATGATACCAAAACTCTGGTAGAAACAAGAAAGGAAGAAAAGATGAGAAAATTTGGAGGAGTGAACGCGTGAAAGAAGTAAGTAATAGATGGAAAAGCTATTTATAGGCTCGCATCGTGACGGTTCAATATCACAGGTGCCCGACCGCCATCTGACAAGCATTAAATACTTTGAAAGGCTGAATCGATAGGACAACTATCACATACGTCATCATCGATCCCTGTGAAAATGTCGGCTTATGACCCGATCGAACCACCAAAAATCACATCGATTCTCACTGCATCCTTCGTGAGAAACGAGGGGACTATCTGTATATGGTCAAAATAGATTTCGGCCTTCCTACGTTCGATCGAGTTCGAGTGTTAAAGAGTCGGAATGTGATTTTGGGAATGAGCTCCGAAGTCAGTATTAACGAGCCTCGAGCCCGAAGGTCGCTCGAGAAGTTGGCTCGATAGCTCTATCGAGCCCGTGATCGAATCGATCTGCAAGGCACTACTTTGAGGTCGAAAATGTGCGACGCCCATCTCGAAGGTCGAACTCGAGCCAAGACCGAAGGGCCCGACCTAGTAATGAGTTCGAGCCAGTATCGAGCCCACAGACAAGAGTCGTTGCGACCGCACCAAAAGAGAGAATCTTGGCAGGAATCAAGGAAGAGACAAGTCATCATGGGCCTTTAACTATATGCTTTATTTTATTATTTTTTGTAATGACCCTCTTTTATAAAAGGGGGAATCCTTGTAAGCTAAAGGGCAGAGACAAAAAATCACTTCTCAGATTGAAAGATATCCCTTTGTGTTAGCTTTGATTTATCTCATTCGTTCTTATTACCCACTATTTGCATTCTCATAAGCTAAGAATTTACGTATCTCTATTTTTCTACACGATTTATATCAAATTGTATCGCATATCCTTAGAACTATACACAAAATCTAACGTTATCTGATTTTTCCGGTAAACAAACACATTGATAGTTCACCGGTGTTTTTCCAATCTGTTTATCACCAACATTAACATCATTGCTAGAGCTTCGAAAAATTCATTATCACTTATTTCTAGAAGTCCATCTAATTAGTTTATCTTTCAATAACCTTTTACCTGTACAACTCTACTTGCCCAAGAAAACTTAGGCAAATAAAAAATGAATCATCAGTGATAACTTATTGACCCATCTCTACTTTAATACCACGGCCAATTTACCTCACCCATAGCAACATATTCAATTGGATTAACAAGTAAAATACAAAAGTCTACAATTGTTTCAAGCCTTTTATAAATGTTTCTACATTTGTACAAAAGTTTATGAATTTCTTTTTCCCAAGTCACAAAAATGTAAAGGTTTGCAAAGTTGAAAGCAATCTTATTTTACTCGACAATAACAAAAAAGAGAAAGACAAGAAATTCTTACCAAATAGTTTAGTTGTTTCAGGCATATCACAGAACACTTTGGGTTCATCAGTATGCACAGTTTAATTCCATGGCTTTGAGTAAAGAATGAAAATAATCCGAAGAATAAAATAAAAGAAGAGTACAAAGTAAAAATATTTAGATAGAAAGTGTGACTAACTATAAATAATCGAGATTTACAAATATAGAGCACCATGAAAGTACATTTATAAATAAACCGACATTGTCAATAACTAAATCTTTGCTGCTATGGCAAAGACCTAATCTTCCAACAGAAAGCTTAATACTACAGATTTTTGCATAAACATTTCAATTTTCAGATAGTAATAAGTGCCTAAAGACGATAAGACATCAACGATCACTAATCCAAAATAATATAAAATTACATGCACCAGGTATCTGATCTCAAACATGCGAGATCAGATAGAATTACTGACATGCATGTAAAAAAGCTAACAAAAAATAATGCGGAAGAGTAAGAAATCTAAAATTGAAGCAAAAATGAACAAAGTCTCAAAGGAATTTCAAAGTCACGCACAGAAATTAGTGCAAGAAAGGAAAAAACTTACCAAAAAATCCAAACTTCTCACGTGCCGCAACATTAGACAATTGTCGCAGAGTTCACATGCCATAACATATACTCCTAGTTAAAGAATAAGATTTATTTTCATGTACAACAGATGACGGCGCAGAACACACAAAATGTAGAGACAAAGAGCAATATGATATTAGAGACTTAATCTGAAATGTCAAAATCACCCAAACAGACATCCATTAACGTTACAAGGAGGATTAGCGATTTTACTGCATTTGAAGAAGATGGCCATACTATTAAAGACCAAAACCTCGAAATTTTCTAGAAAACTTTAAAAAGAAAGAAAACCAATTACCTCCAAACTCATGCATCAAAATCTTAGAAGTTGTTGCCAAAACAGATAACTAAATTGATTGTGACTGCTTGTAGAACTTTCTTTTGGACTGGGAGTAATGAACCTTCGAGGAGAGCACTGATTGCTTGGGACAAGATCTGTATGCCACTCTCAGCTGAAGTTTTAAATGTACTCGATGTGTCTAACCTGAACAAAGCTGCTTTATGTAAGCTTTTATGGGCAATCAATTAAAAAAAGGACACCTCGTGGTTCCAATGGGTACACAGCTTCTACATCAAAGGGAAGGACATAATGACTATGCACACTCCTAAGCAGGCATGCCGGCTATTTAGAAAAATCTTTGACACTAGGGATTGGCTAATTCAAATGGACTCATCTGCTGATTTGAATAAATACTATAGAAAAGGGAAGTTCAGCATTTAAAAGTTGTATGTTGCAACAATGCCCCAGTACCCTAAGTGTCATTGGAAAAGGATTACAATTGATTCAAAATCATTACTAAGGCATCAATTCATTTTGGGGCTGGCTATGCATATGAAGCTACATACAGTGGATTGACTAAGAGAGTGGGGACTATCAATAGCAAGTGATTGTATGCTCTGTGGGAAGGACATTGAGGAGACAATGGAGCACCTCTTTTTTTTAATGTGACTACTCCAGAATATGTGGACATCATTGTTAAAATGGCTGGGAGAAAGACATCAAATTGGTAGCTGGAATGCTGAGGCTTGTCTACAAATTGTCTACAAATTCTGAAACGCCCAGTGGGACAATGTCTACCTCTCATCTCAAATTTTCAATCACAAAAGTTCAAGAACATTGAAATGGCTTCAAAGAAAATCAACTCCAGTTCAAATTCCACCAAGGCCGCTAATTTCAGGTTTTATGCTGATGTGGAAAGCATCCTCGATGTTACCTTTGGAAGCTTTGGACCAGTTACGAGGAGAAAATAAAGCTCGTTAGGACAACAAGTACCCCAAGTGTCGTCCGCATCAACCCCTATTTTTGGATCTTCATCCTCAAAAGGAGCAAGATCTTCCACAAACGCACTCGAAGAAGGAAGCGATATTGCTGAAAAGATCAAGAAAACTCTTGCTCTGCTTGACCTCTCCGAATCCAATGACATGTTGTGAAGGAAAGTGATGATGCTTCAAGTGATGGATCCTCCCCACTTACACCACATAGCGTGAGCCAATCGAGGATCAATATGTGTGACAATCCATGCTACTCTCCATCGTCCACGACAATCATGCAAGACATGGTGACAAACACTTCATCTGTAGAGGAGAAATTAGCAAACTTGACGGAAGCAATCACTGGCTTGACCAAGTGCGTGAAAAATCAAGATGCTAGAATCGACAAGCTAACAGATAGGGTGGGAATATTAATGGAAGAAGAATCCACCCACGCACCTGGCAAGCTCCCAGAAGTTCCAGAGAGTGATTCTCCCCCAAGACAAGTAGCATCCGCTAAGGCTATCCCTGTCTCATCTGAATGGATGATTCCATTCGATCAACTGAATGAGTTCATTGAAGGAACCATTAAGAACGAGTATGAAGGTTCTTCTAAGTCCTCCCTTACATACGCAAAAGTCGTACACTACAAGGATCGATATGTTGAAGATGCCTGTTGGCTATCAACCTCCAAAGTTTCAACAGTTTGATGGTAAAGGCAATCCAAAGCAACATGTGGAGCACTTCGTTGAGACATGCAACAATGCTGGGACTTATGGGGATTACCTCGTCAAACCGTTTGTCTGCTCGCTAAAAGAAAATACTTTTGATTGGTATACAAACCTCGAGGCAAGATTTATTGATAGCTGGGATCAACTAGAGAAAACGTTCCTCAATCGCTTTTATAGCACAAGGCGTACTGTGAGCATGGTAGAACTCATAAATACTCGTCAACGGAAGGGTGAACCAGTTATCGACTTTATCAATCGTTGGAGGAATGCAAGCCTCAACTGTAAAGATAGGCTTAGTGAAGCTTCTAGTATAAAGATGTGTATCCAAGGCATGCATTGGGGATTGCGTTACATCTTGCAAGGTATCAAGCCTAGCACATTTGAAGAACTTGCAACTCGTGCACATGATATGGAATTGAGCATGGCCTCCGCTAGAA
Source organism: Nicotiana otophora (assembly GCA_000715115.1). Classification (NCBI taxonomy): domain Eukaryota; kingdom Viridiplantae; phylum Streptophyta; class Magnoliopsida; order Solanales; family Solanaceae; genus Nicotiana; species Nicotiana otophora. Next base: position 16,416 of record AWOL01S0023287.1, on the reverse strand, counting down.
ATAAAAGGCTATCCATCTATGAACCTCGCAAAGGGAACGACAACAAGAAGTCAGGAAGTGGGGAAAGTTTGTACCCAAGTCTGAAAGCAAAGAAGTTATGACTGTCAACACATCACCTATGAAGTTCACGACGAGGATGAGCAAGAAGCAGAGTATGAAATCCACTTCTTTTCAAGATAAGCCAAGTGGAAAGTTAACTCTAAAAGAAATACAAGAGAAAGAGTACCCATTTCTGGATTCAGATGTGCCAGCCATTTTCGAAGAACTCCTCGAGTTAAATATCATTGAGCTTCCGAAGATGAAGCAGCCAAATGCAGCTGGGAAAACTGATGACCCAAATTACTGCAAATATCATCGACTTGTGAGCCACCCTTTGGAGAGATGTTTTGTCTTCAAGGATAAAGTTATGGACTTGGCTCGAGAAAAGAAGATCGTGCTTGAAGATGAGAAAGCGAGCGCAAACCAAGTCTCTATCACATTTGGCTTATTCAGTCCAGATGAATTATGTAGTTATAAAGAAAGTAAAGATGAAGAATTACTGGAGCACAATAAAGTTGAAGTCGATCAACCTGATGATGATAAAGGTTGGACGTTGGTGACTCATCGTAGGCGCCGCAGAAGGAGCCTACCAAAAGAATCAATAGAACAACCAACAAGAAAAATGATGGTAAAAAGACTAAGAAAACAGAATCCAGTTAGACGTTTGAGGAAAGAAAAAGAGGAGGTGTACCACCCTCAAAAGCTACGACATCCAGTGACCTTGGAGGATTATTTGCCTTGTTGGTTCCGCATGAAGATTGCCCGTGATGGTATTGAGACCTCTTGTTGCAATGCTGATAAAGGGGAAGGAAAGGGTGATGACCTACCGTTGGCACCATCTCCAGAAAAACTCATCGGGTCTATCCCTCAAGAAGTTAACGCGTGCGTGGAAAAAGTTACGTTCGCAAATGACGACCTTCTACTAGGTGACACTCTTCATAACCACTCGTTGTACCTGGTTGGCTATATGCGTGATGAAAGGGTAAATCAAATTTTGATTGATGGAGGATCCTCAGTGAACATATTTCCAATTCGCACTGTGAAGGAACTTGGTATTCCCATGAACGAACGCTTAGAAAGTCGTGTGATGATCCAAGGATTCAACCAAGGGGGCAAAGAGCCATAGGTGCGATCAGGTTGGGAATCACCATTGAAGATATGCAATCAAGTACATGGCTGCATATGATCGATGCAAAAACTTCATACAACGTCTTGCTCGAAAGGCCTTGGATACATGAGAATAAAGTGGTTCCATCTACCTACCATCAATGTTTGAAATACTACGAGGGTGAAGTCAAGAAGAAAATAGTTGCTGATGATGGGCCATTCACCGAGGCTGAGTCACACTTCACTGATGCAAAGTTTTACTTGAAGAACCGCATTGTGAAGGAGCTAAAATTTGATGATGGCATGAAAATCCAAAATGACGAGCCCACAACTAAAATATCCGAGGTGATTGCTGGTAGAGACAAAGCTGTTACTAAGGAGGTACAACCCAATGCGAATAAATCTCATAAAGGGGATATTGCATCTTATGGAAAGAAAGTAAGTTTTGCGCTCCAATATGTCCCTAAAAGGAATAAAGATGAAGGCGAATCATCTAATCTCCAAACTAACATGCTAAAGGAGTTAACTTTTCCGGTAAAACGAATTGAGGAAATAAAGTTGTCCTCGAAGCCACTTGCAGGGTTTGTAGCCCAAAATCGTTTGCAGAATGTGGCACTCCCTACAAAGTGAACATATGAAGGTTTTGATCCTAACGTTTACAGGCTATTTACAAAAGTTGGATACAATCCCAATAAGCCATCAAAGTTAGGGAAGCTCCCATCAGAATTTGTGACGAGGCAACCACATGAAGGTTTAGGATACAAGAAACCGTCACCAGTGCGTATCTCCATAAGAAGGGCGAGTATCAATTATATCACTGTAGAAGACGAATTTGCCGCTTCTAACAGGCCTTCTGTCTTTGATCGACTTGGAAAATCAACTGTGAGAACTTCCGTATTTGAGAGATTGGGTACATTAAAGAAGGGGAATAAGTTCCAGAGAAACTATCGAAATAAAAGAACACCCGTTTCGCCTAAAATTCAGAAGATCTCTGAAGATTTCCAAAGTTTGGTTCTTTCTAGAATGAAGCGACAAACAAATGTCATGGTTTCATGTGATGAGGTATTAAAGGTGAAGCCATACATTGTGATCTACACTAAAGAACATGATGAAGACGAAGAAAGTGTGGGTTCTTCGTATCATGTTACCACACAAGGCGAGCATGGTGCTTAATCTCTAATGGAGGATGACGAGAAATTGAACGATCTTTCACCATGTTATCACATATCCTTCAACGATGGGGACCCTCAAGAAGATGAAGATGCGAAAGATGCTCCCCCGGAACTTGAAGAAGGGGTGAAGGCAACGATTGATGCCTTAAAAAAATTTAACCTTGGCACTGATGAAGAACCAAGACCCACCTACCTAAGTGTTTTACCAGAAGTTGATGAAGAAAACACTTATATTGAGTTACTCAAGGAGTTTAGGGATGTATTTGCTTGGAGTTACAAAGAAGTACCCGGCTTAGACCCTAAAGTAGCAGTCTATCACCTTGCGGTCAAGAATGGCGCTCGTCCTGTTAAGCAAGCTCAAAGGCACTTTAGGCCGGACTTGGTTCCCCTGATTGAAACCGAAGTTAACAAACTCATTGAAGCTGGATTTATTTGGGAAGTTAAATACCCAACGTGGGTTTCAAGTATTGTCCCTGTAAGGAAGAAGAATAGCCAGATTCGAGTGTGCGTCGACTTCAGGGATCTCAACAATGTGTGTCCCAAAGATGAATTCCCGCTTCCTATTCCAGAGCTGATAATCGATGCTACTACTAGGTATGAGGCAATGTCATTTATGGATGGTCGTCAGACTCACTCTAAGGAAAGGAGAGCTTTGCGAAAGTTTAAAAAGGAATTGAGTGAGCTCTCTATAACCAAATTCACATGGTACCAAAAGATGAAGAGCTTACTGCATTCCACACCCCCAAGGGTATTTATTGCTACAGGGTAATGCCTTTTGGCTTGAAGAACGCTGGTGCTACTTATCAAAGGGCTATGCAGAATATTTTTGACGACCTCCTCCATAAAAATATTGAATGCTATGTGGACGACTTAGTGGTAAAATCAAGAAATAAGGGTGACCACTTGAAAGACTTGAGAATGGTATTTGAGTTGCTCCGGAGGTACCAACTTAGGATGAATCCATTGAAATGCGCCTTTGGAATTACTTCCGGAAAGTTCCTTGGTTTCATTGTCCGGCATCGAGGGATTAAAATAGATAAAGCCAAAGTAGATGCAATCTTGAAAATGCCTGGGGCTCAGGATATTCACGAATTGAAAAGTCTGCAAGGAAGTTAGCGTACCTTAGGGGATTCATCTCAAACCTAGCTGGGAGGTGCCAACCATTTAGTCGCCTTATGAAGAAAGGTGTCCCTTTCAAATAGAACCAAGCGTGTAGCAATGCCTTTGAGAGCATTAAATCCTACTTGTTGAAGCCTCTGGTTTTAGTAGCCCCTATACTTGGAAAGCCGCTGATACTATATATTTCATCACAAGAAAGGTATGTTGGAGTGTTGTTGGCCCAAGAAAATAGTGAGGGAAAAGAAAACTCTCTTTACTACTTGAGCAGGATGATAACACCAAACGAGCTGAATTATTCGCCAATTGAAAAGTTGTGTTTGGTGCTAGTCTTCTCAATTCAAAAGTTGAAACACTACTTTCAAGCTCGTGTTGTTCGTCTTGTTTCTAAAGAAAATCTCATCAAGTTCGTGATGTCAAAATCTGTTCTTAGTGATTGACTAGCGAGATGGTATCTCCAATTTCAACAATTCGAGATTTTGTACATCCCTCAAAAAGTTGTAAAAGGACAAGCATTGGCAGACTTCTTGGCAGATCACCCTATACCTGATGATTGGGAGCTAACTGAAGAACTACCTGATGAGGATGCAATGGTCATTGAAGTTCAACCTCCATGCAAGATGTACTTTGATGGTGCTGCATATCGCGAATAAGCTGGTGCTGGTGTAGTATTTGTCACTTCTCAAGGTGAAGTTCTTCCCTACTCTTTTACGTTGACGCAAATCTGCTCTAACAACGTTGCTGAGTATCAAACACTAATACTTGGGCTTGAAATGGTTGTCGAAATGAAGCAGTTGCAATTGCAAGTCTTTGGTGACTCTTAGTTGGTGATCAACCAACTTTTAGGTAGTTACGAGGTCAAGAAACCTGAACTACGCCCATATCATGATTATGCTAAAACATTAATGGGATGGGTCGGTGACATGACTATTCAACATGTGCCAAGGAAAGAAAACAAGAAGGTTGATGTTTTAGCTGCCCTAGCTTCATTGTTAACCCTGCCTGATCAAGCGCAAGTTACTGTCTGCCAAAAATGGGTAGTATCGCCGCCAAATGAGGCTGAAGGTGAAGAAAATGAACTCAAGCATCTTGTCGTTGTTTCTGAAGTTGAGAAAGAAGAATGACGACAACCCATTATCGACTACTTAATCTATGGGATACTTCCAAAAAATCCAAGAAGAAGGACTGAAATTCGTCGTCGTGCACCTCGTTTCCTTTACTACAAAGATACTCTATACAGAAGGTCATTCGAGGGAATACTCTTGCAATGCTTAGGGGAAGAAGAAGCACTCCAAGCTTTGCAAGAGGCAAATTTTGGGGTATGTGGGTCACACCAGTCTGAACCAAAGCTCCACTTTCATATAAAAAGGATGGGATATTTATTGGCCAACGATGGAAAAAGATTTCTTGGACTACGCTCGAAGATGCAAGGCTTGTCAATTCCATGCGAATTTTATTCATCAACCTCCTGAAGTGTTTCACCCGACTATTGCATCCTGGTCGTTTGACGCTTGGGGATTGGATGTTATTGGACCACTGTCAAAGTCCTCTGGTGGGCACCTATACATCTTGGCTGCAACTGACTACTTCTCAAAATGGGCTGAAGTTGTTATTCTTAAGGAGGTAAAGAAGGAAAATGTTGCAAATTTCATCCGAATAAACATAATCTATCGTTTTGGAATTCCTCGTTACATAATAACGGATAATGGAAAGCCATTCGATAATAGGTTGATGAACAAGATTTGTGATCTCTTTGGCTTCAAGCAACGTAACTCTTCTATGTACAATGCTGCCGCCAATGGTCTAGCTAAGGCATTCAACAAAACTCTATGCAACTTGTTAAAGAAAGTCGTCTCCAAATCCAAACGAGATTGGAATGACCGTATGGAATAAACTCTATGGGCATATAGGACAACTCACCGCACGCCAACACAAACGACCCCTTATGCACTCGTTTATGGGGTCGAAGCTGTCTTGCCACTCGAGCATCAAATACCTTCATTACGATTAGCTATTCAAGAAAAGGATCACTGATGAAGAAAATGCTCGACTTCGATTAGCAGAGTTGGAGGCTCTTGATGAGAAGAGGTTGGAATCTCAACATAGTCTTGAATGTTTTCAAGTTCGAATGTCTCGCGCCTTCAATAAAAGAGTTTGCCCAAGATCCTTTCAAGTAGGAGATCAAGTCCTTGTCATACGAAGACCCATAATTACTTCCCATAAACCTGTAGGGAAATTCACTTCAAAATGGGATGGGCCATATGTCGTACAAGAAGCTTACTCAAGTGGGGCTTACAAGCTAGTTGATGCAGATTGCATGAGAATCGGCCCTATCAATGGCAAGTTTTTGAAGAAGTATTATCCTTGAAGTTGCAACGCTCCTTGACGCATGAGCCTAAACTGCATGTTCCTATACTCCTGGCCCGCATGAGTCTATACGGCCCACCACTAAAAAGAAACAGGGTCTGCTAGGTTGAAAACCTCGAAAGAGGCGGCCTAGGCAAAAGTTAGGACATAAAAAAATAGAGTCCGCTAGGTTAAAAATCTCAAAAGAGGCGGCCTAGGTAAAAGTTAGAACATAAAAAAAAAAGAGTCCGCTAGGTTGAAAACCTCGAAAGAGGCGACCTAGAAAAAAGTTAGGACATAAAAAAAAAGTCCGCTAGGTTGAAAACCTCGAAAGGGGCGGCCTAGGCAAAAGTTAGGACATAAAAAAAAAGTCCGCTAGGTTGAAAACCTCGAAAGGGGCGGCCTAGGCAAAAGTTAGGACATAAATAAATTAAGAAAAAAATGAGAAAATAAAAAAAATCTCTCATTCTGAACTACGGTATGACTTGATCCTCTTCACCGAGGTACGTAGGCAGCTTAGAGTTTCATTTTGAGTTCAGTCGCATAAGTTCAAAAGATACATATTGCCCTAGTCGTTGTCCAAATGAAGTATGATGGAAGTAATTCATTCAAACAACACTTGAAAATGAGGCTGAAATTTCATTCTTCTTTTAAACTTTGGATCTCATATGACTCAGAGAGGGCAAGCCTTCATGATAAACCAGTGTCTTCAATAGGGCGTTTATAGTCTTTTAGGAGGCTACCGAGTATTTGCACTGAAGTTCAGGGATTTACTATGTCTTCATGTTCACCAAATCTTTAAGTTCTCCGGTCTTCAAGTTTGCTGCTCTTCAAGTTGAAATATTTAAACCCTCCAAGTCTCCAAGTTGAAGTCTTCAAGTCCGTCGGTCTTCCAGTTGAAGTCCCCAAGTTGAAATCTTCAAGTCTGTCGGTCTTCAAGTTAAAGTCTTCATGTTCTCCACTCTTCAAGTTGAAGTTTGCGAAGTCCGCCAAATCTTCAAAGTTTCCAAATATTCAAGTCAATGTCGTCAAGTCCACGAAGTCTTCGAGTTGAAACTTTATAATTTTCTAATCTTAAGGTGGACATATGAGTCCCTTTACACATTAAGTTGGCCTCTTCGTGGATTTGTCCTCAAAAGGAAACTATAACTTTCCAATCTTAAGGTGGACATATAAGTCCCTTTGCACCTTAAGTTGGCCTCTTCGTGGGTTTGTCCTTAAAAGAAAACTATAACTTTCCAATCTTAAGGTGGACATATAAGTCCCTTTGCACCTTAAGTTGGCCTCTTCGTGGGTTTGTCCTTAAAAGGAAACTATATTTTCCAATCTTAAGGTGGACATGTAAGTCTCTTGAGAGTAATGTCTCCGATAGTCGGGGTACATTGAGAGTAATCTCTCCAATAGTCGAGCCACATTGAAAGTAATCTCTTCGATAGATGAGTACCCATCCCTTCACACCCTAAGATTGTCTCTTTCATGCATGAATCAACTCGTTAAACAAGAACACACCCTTCTCGTTTGACCTACAAAAAAAAAGGGATAAAAGGAATAATGCAAAAGAAAAGGGAGGAGAAATTACCGGATGTAAAATCGCTAAAACAAAGTGGAGCTCGATGCAGCTTGCAACAATGTAATTGATACTAAAAAGGATGAAGAGCCTATGGTTTATATAGATGGTGATTGAGAGCATCAAAAGACTTATTTCTCGATGTGGGATTAATTGTAGTGGCGGTGACTTCATCCGTGTCCGAGTAGATAATAGTTGAAGCTATTCTACTCCTAATAGGATTTGTGAAAGTGGGCGTCCAATAATCTAGCGTGCCATGCCCTTAGTGAAATGATCTTTATCTTTGTTAACATCTAAATTTAATATGCAAAGTGTTCACAGAAGAGAACACGTAAGCATCAATGTGCAAAGGAGTATTTATTGATTTAAAGCGTTGTTTCAAAAGCAACACTCAACACCAAGTAAAAATCATGGTCCAACTTTTGACAAAATGAAAATTTTCAATTAAATAAAAGTAAAATCTCTTAAAATATAATTTGAAGGAGGCATGGATAAATAAATCCATGAAATTGTTTGCAAGAAGAAAGGCACAAAGTCTTCCTTTGTTGATACTTCAAGCCTAGTCATTATATTGACACTCTGACAAGTCTTGAAATATGAGGCATTTGTAGATATGTAAAATTTATTCGATTCAAATTAAATAAATAATTTAGATTATATTTTATATATACTAGTCCAAATAAATATTATGGGCTAATATATATTGACTTAGTTATTTAAATCTAATTAAATTGATTTAAATAAAGGTCCAATATTATTGGGCTATCCTATTTAATTGGACTACGAATGATGAACCCACTTCATTAGGCCCAATATGTCATCTTCCTAGAGGCCCACTGCCACGTGTCAAATGACGTGGCACTCCAAGTCAAACGGAAGAGCCAATGGGATCATGCCACGTGTCAAAATGACAAGGCATGCCAAGTCACATTAAAAGGCCAATGAAACTACGTCACCTGTGCAAGTGACATGTTCTTGCCAATCAAACGCGGTCTTGTCACACTTCAATTTAATTGGTCGGAAAGAGTTTGTTCTTATTATAACTCTTCCCTCCCACAACTATAAATATGAGTCTTCATAACCCTGAAAAGACACCAGAAGTTATAACAAGAAGCAAGAAAGAGTTCGTGGATCAAACACTGCAAATTACTCCACTAGTTTCAAGCTTCAATCAATCAAGTTCAAGCTCAAGAACGAAGAACAAATCAAGTTCAAGCTCAAGAACGAAAAACAAATTAAGGTCAAGTTCAAGCAATCAAGTTCAAGCTCAAGAACAAGGTAATCGTTCGTGGCAACAACTACATATTCAAGATCAAACTTAAATGCCCTTGAATTTAGTTACTATTGGAAAGAAGAATCAGAGGATTCATAGAGATTATAATACTCAAATATATGAAATAAAATATTATAATTGTTATAATATTTTTCGGTCTTGATTTTATTTTCTCGAGACAATTTATTGTCTGCCGCGACGAAGAAGAAGAAACGGCAAAAATGGGCTAGGCTTGTGAAAATCAGTAAACTATAGAGTGTCGTGTAATCCAGCTGTATCCCCAATAAAAGTGTTTCAACACGTGTTATCAAGAAAGAGGAATAGAAGGGCTGAAAGTAAAATACCAAAATGCCCATAACAAATACTATTATTCCAAAAGTACCTTTCATCGTATAATTAATATGAATCAGTGTAGTTCTTGGTAATTCTATGTAAATTCACGTTATTAGTAGTTTTCCGTTGACTGAAATCCAAAATCTAATCAAATGAGAAAAGAAAATAATATTATTGATGAACAAAAAATATGAAAATTAAAAAAGAAGTAAAATATAAACATAAACATGCCAGTTTTTACTTTATAAATACCAAAAATAATTTTATCTAATCAATTTTGAAATAAAAATATATTAAGACATAAATAATTTATAAGTGAATCATTTTGGAATTTAAATTTTGTATAATAATTATGTGCCCTTTATGGGGGAATATCTTTCCCTTCTTTTGCTTCCCTTTCACTCTTGAATTACTTGAACAAAGAGGGCAGTGAATACTATCGTATATAAGAAAAACAGTTGTATTTTGGCAACGGTTAGCTCTTTTTCTAACTAAAATTTGATAAGAGAAGTGCGAAAGAATTGCAGGTTAAATTCAAGGTATGTCAGTTGTCCACGAAACTTTCAAGATTGGTTGAATCTAGAGTGTAAAAAACTTTCATGGCATTTTAGTTTGCAGTAAATATATGCAATACTTCAATTGCTTATTATTAATTTAAACATTTTTATTCAAATACCTATTAAGTTACTTTACGACACATAATTTATCAACGACTTTAAATCATAAACGGGCTAAATTCCAAAGAGTTCATATTAGCCCTACATGAGTATAATACTGATATTGTCATCAGCAGCACCAACGGTCCGTATCCTATCTTCCTTCTTCCCCCTCTTTTTCTTCCTTGTCTCAGCCAAACAAGAAAATAAAAATAAAAAATGGCTGAAATGAGTGTACCCACCACTTCAATTCAATTCTTTCCTAAATCAGCACTCTGCTCCCTCTCAACCAGAAAATTTAACCCTCACGACTTGTGGGTTAGTTCAGCAATTGTATCTCCCAGCCCTAGGTTTTGCTTAAAGTCCAAGTACAATTCACTTCCTTTCTGTGCTGCTGCTGTGAAGGCTGCTTCTTCTTCAGAGAAAACTCAAACGGAGCCCATGATCCCTCCTTACAATGTCTTAATTACAGGTGGTTCCAAAGGTTAGTGGTTTGCCGCCCGAAAATTTCCAAAATACAGCCATTGAAATGGGTTTTGTTATAATTTGGCATGTTACTCTTAACTTCTGTTTTTCTGTTTTCTTTCTGGAGGCAAACTATTGTTCTGAAATTTACGGATTGTTGATTCTCGTGAACCTAGGTGTTTTCGCTTCTCTCTGTTTAGGGTTCTGTGTTGAGCTTGCTTATCTCTTTTTAGGATTCTGTCGAGCTTTCAAAGATCATATAGAAGAAGTAATCTGTAACTTTTATCTGTAACAATTTGATGTTAAACTTGGTCATTATATCTGTAACTTTTAATCTTTGTAAGAGGCCACTGCGGCCAGAGGATAAATGCCATTGTCAAAAGTTAAAGAAGATTAGATTTGGTGTACACTGAGAAATAACGAACTCATTGGACATATTTTATGTTTTGAGTTATGGAGTTGGAAATTGATTATTGAAGGCAGGGCTTGAACTACATCCAAAAGGACAATGGTGAAGTGGTATATGTTCTGACTAGTCATATGAAATATGAGAAACTATAATGTTAGAAGATGCTACTAGATATCAGCCTGCATGAACTCTATGCTGGTTGACTAGTAGGTGTATACATGGCAACTTATCTTTCATTGATCAAAGATATATTATATTTATAACAAGGATGTATAGCTAAACCAAGAAACGCAATTATAAATAAGGTAGGTATCTACCAAATTCTTTTACACCAAATGTACAACTAAGAGAATATTTCTTATCAAATATACAACCAAGAGAACATATTGCTACCAATATGCAGCCAAGAGAATACATTCCTTGTTATCCTCCCTCAAGTTGAACCATTGTAGAAAAAATGATCAACTTGTCTCGTAAGGACGAAAGTAACCCTCAAGCAAAGGCATAGTCAATACATCTACAACTTGATCAATGAAGGAGATATACCGAACTTGAAGTTGTTTTTGGCGAACTAAATCACCAACCAAAATGGAAGTTTATTTCCATATGTTTCATTCGGGTATGAAGCACTAGATTAGCAGTTACATACATTGCACTAAGATTGACACACCTAGGACATCTAAGCCAATCTTAGAAAGCAGGTTGTGAATCAACATTATGTCAGAGCTTGCAGCAACCAAGGCACGATACCCGGCTTCAGTGGGCCGAGACACTGAAAGCTGCTTTTTGGCTGACCAAAAGGCAAGAGACCATAAAAGAGTTGCAAAACCTGTTGTGGAATTCCTATCGTTGACGTCTCTTCCCCAATCAACAAAAGCCATAAAGCACGTGTATACTATGAATTGGAATTCACAAACCATGTGTGGTGTTATGGGCGGCTTTCAAGCCATGCCCCATGACCCCTTGGACGCGCCCCATGGCGTCCTAACAAGCCTCCCTACGCCTAGCGCCATGGACGGCCTCGTGGTCTTGGCCGCGCCAAGTGACAAACGCGCCTGTGTCTATGTCGCCCCACCGATAACCCTCGCCGGCGCTCAGCCGCAGCAGATGCCAATAGCGCCGTGCGCGCTGACTCTGATGCTAAAGACAAGGTTGCTGCCAACGGACCTGCTTCTGCTTTGTAGGAATCTAAGTCATTTCTATTGTAAATATAGAGTAGCTTTAATTCATGTATTTTCATTATGTTTCTCTAGCTTAGTTATGTCAAGTACTGTAACTTTGGTTTATTTTTTTTAAGTACTATTAGAGGGGATCAAGCAATCAAACTTTCTAGCAAGCAAACAATTCTTTGTACTAGCGTCTCTCCCCCTCGACACCGTGTTGCTTTTCTGTAATAACTTTCATTAATGTAATCAAGCTTTCTTTCATTCTCAATTGCTTTTGACATTGGTTTTTCCGTACAACACTAACAATCTTGTCTAGCGTACAGAGTGGACCCTAGTTGGCGGATAGTAACTACACGGACATCGGTTGCTTAGCTTTACGTCGCCCTTCCAAGGAATCTCAAGAAGGCGCCGCGTGAATTTGGGTTTTGGGTTTTTGTTTTGGTGCCCCAGTTTCACTTTTGAGGAAATTTGGGTTTTTGTTTTGGTGTGACTGAACCCCAGAGAGAGGCTGCCTACGTATCCTTTCGGAATCAAGTCAAACGTAGTTCAAGAAACATGAACTTGTTTGGATTTTTGTTTTCTTTTCTTTTTCTTCTTCTTTCTCTTTTTTTTTTCTTTTTTTTTCATCTTTGTTTTGTTTTTCTTCTCTTTTTTCTTTCTTTCTTGTTTTTTTTTTATTTTTAATAACATCTCCAGGTTCCAAAGAGGGTAATCAAAGAAAGGTAACCAGCTCAAAATGGTTAGCAAAAGGGTTAATGACGTTTGGATAGAGAGAATGAAAGCCTTCGTCATCCCAATCAGAGAACATTAATGCCACATAGAGGGTCAAACATAGTACCTTTTGACTACATCCACGTTGACAGTTGTTTCAGGAACATTTCCTTTGTTTCTTCCTAGGTACAACACTCTCTTTTGCAGTACTCGCGTTACAATGTATGGACCTTTCCAATTTGGAGCCAATTTTCCTTTAGCTTCTTCATGAGGTGGGAGGATACGTCTCACAATGAGTTGTTCTATTTCAAATTTCATGGGCCACACTTTCCTGTTATAGACACGGGCTATTCTTTGTTAGTACAACTGCCTGTGGCAAATTGTGGCTAATCGTTTTTTATCAATTAGTGTCAATTGTTCCAATCGGTTCGTGACCCAATCATTATCCTCAATCTCGGCTTCGACAATGACCCGGAGAGAGGGAATTTCAACTTTTGCAGGTCTCAAT
>AWOL01S0023279.1:192874-228484 GCA_000715115.1 Nicotiana otophora | reverse complement strand
GGGGTTGCTCTACGCGAACGCGAGCCGTCGAACGCGAATGCGCAGCTTTATCTAGGCTGGGCATTGGACCGGGGAAAAGCTATGCGAACGCGAGCCTTGTCTCACGAATGGGAAGGCAAGGCGGGCTAAGCCTTCACGAATGGGAAGGCAAGGCGGGCTAAGCCTTCACGAATGGGAAGGCAAGGCGGGCTAAGCCTTCACGAATGCTGTGCCATATTGCGAGTGTAAAAGCACGAAGGGTGATGCCGTGCCATGATATGAGAGTTAATGCACGAAGGGTAATGCCATGCCGTTTCTATTGATTTTATGGTGAGATTGAGAGTAAAAGCACGAAGGGTGATGCCATGCATTGTTCCTTTACAGTATTCGTTGTTTCCGTTGATTCATAGTATATTGGTTGTTCCAATTATCATTCTGCTATAGTTTCTTATCTCGTATTTCCCCCAACATGTTTTCCCCCTCCTGATATTTCCTGTCTAGCTCTTCATTACTGTTATTGGTATATACACTGCTAAATTGTACATGTTGATTTGTAGGTGCCTTGCCTTAGCCTAGTCACTACTTCGTCGAGGTTAGGCTCGACACTTACCAGTACATGGGGTCGGTTGTACTGATACTGCACTCTACACTTTCTGTGAAGATTTTGGTACCGGCTTGGGTTGATCGAGATTTTGCTATTGGACCGCTATCCGGAGACTCAAGGTAGATCTGTCGGCGTTCACAGACCTTGAAGTCCCCGTCTATCATTTCTGTTCTACTGTTTCTTTCATTCAGACAGTTGTATTTCTTTCAGACTATTACCTGTAGTAAATTCTAGAATGCTCGTGAATTGTGACTCCAGATCCGGGTTGTTGTAATTAATACAATTTTTATATTATTCCGCACTTATTATATTTCATCTTAGCTAATTATTGTTATTTACTGAATAGAAATAAGGATTTGGTTTAATGATTCTCTAATGTTGGCTTGCCTAGCAAGTGAAATGTTAGGCGCCATCACGGTCCCGATGGTGGGAATTTCGGGTCGTGACAAATATAGACAACACATAATCACAGATTTTAATCAAACATAAAATTGATACTTATCTCTTGAAGAATGACCACGATCGTGAAAAGAGCCTTAAAGTAAGAGCGAAATTATCCACGAGATCATCCTCTAGTTCCACAATCTTCTGCTGTGTGACCCGAATAATGCCCGGAATTAGCGAAATTCGTGTGGGAGAATTTCTCCTAGGAAAACCATGTAATAAAAACCTTAAGACTCTTTATGGAATAAGACCTTTTTATATAGCCACAAGTTTTAGGGTTTAAAACCTTTTCCTAAACCTGTTGGATCTTCCTTTTCCACCAAGAAATATGATTCCATTTAATTTCTAATTATTTGGGCACAACAGGGACTACAGTATTCAATTAACGAGGCTTTCTATTATGGACTTAATTCGAAATATCCGAATTAATCCTACCATAATAAATTACGAATTATTCCACTAAAAATTCGTAACTGCACTCCTCAGTTCAATTTCAAAATTCTTCCATTAAACCTTATTTAACTCCTCATGTTAAGATTCGGATACTAATCAAATAAATTAAATTACTGACAATATACTCATTGATTATTTCCTTTAGACTTTCGCTTAACTTATTTCATGTGATGGATATAAAATCAACCTGCGGGGTTTACACGTGAAAACTTATAAACTTTCATAAAGGTGTATCATCAATCTCTGGACCGAGACATGGATTCCATCAACTAACTATTATTTTGCCAATGTATATCATCATTGTCCAATTTACCAGACATATTGACCCACAAAAGAATCTCACCTTTTAATAAATCAAAACAATAAATAATATACACAACTAATAATAATTATATCAAGATTAAAAGTATAAATACGTTTAGTGGCTAGAGAAGTTATTTTATTAAGTCAGTATAAAATACTTAACTCTACTTGGTCCGTTCAATACATACAAAATGTACTAGCACAAGAAGTCGGAATTAAACCATTCTTATAATCAAGATAAACTATATTTAATCTTATGGTACAATCATTCCTGATGGTTTGTCCAATTCCATCATTTGATTGTGAACATGATCTTTATACTTATAAGAACCGATAATTTAATCTTTCTTGTATAAGCTAAACTCTATACACTAAATCATCTACTATATAAGTAAAGGACACAAACAAATATATGATCTATTTAAAACTTTTTTAAAATTGAATAAATAATTGTTTCATAATAAATACTATATCCAAACCAAAATCTATGGTTAATAGTATATATCCCAACAATCTCCCACTTAGACTTTTAACCATGAGAATTATTAAAATATACTATATCTAAATGCATGGTTAATAGTATATGCCTTAACTATCTCCCATTTAGACTCATAACCATGCATGTATAACTTTCACAGCTATCCTTTTGCACGACTATTAAAAGCCTCTGCCAATAAGCTTTTGCTAAAAGGAACTTGCCAAGTTATTTTCAAATGAAATCTGTTACGACCCAAAACCTAACCCGTCGTGATGGCGCCTATCGTGGTACTAGGCAAGCCGACACATTTCCAAAACACATCGATATTTCATTTAAAAGATAAGTCAAAGCTTTAATTTACTAGAATCTTCATTAAAGAGTTCAAACCAAAACAAAAATAAAATGCGGAAAAGATAGCCCGACATCGGGGTGTCACTAAGTCATGAGCAACTACTACAAACTGTCCGATAACGTCAAGACTAGAATAGTCGGGGAAAAACCAATACAACTAAGGGGAAGATAAGGAAGGAGAAAAATAGGGCTGCGATCGCCAAGCAGCTACCTTGCTATCTCCTATGATCCGCTACTGAATATATCAACAATCGCTACTGTGGCCAGAAATGCCTGGATCTGCACACAAGGTGCAGGGAGTAACATGAGTACACCAACCCAGTAAGTAATAGCAGTAAATAAAGGCTGAGAAGTAGTGACGAGCTGATGCAAGTATAGTTCATATCACAAAAATTCCGCAAAGTACAACATGCTTTAAAAACTAGTGTTTAAGTCAAATCGTCTTGTTTAAATCTAGTTCAGGTAAAACCAATAAAAATATCTTTCAACAGTTCTCAAACAAGTACTCAAAGTAGCTATGAGCACACTGGATGAAATCATATACCGCCCCTCGGGCAAAACATCACTCAGTCCTCCCAATCACTCCAACCTCACAATCACTCATGTCTCCCAATCGCTCATGCCTCCCAATCACTCATCACTCGGCACTCACACTCAGTAGGTATCTGCGCTCACTGGGGGTGTGTACAGACTCCGGAGGGGCTCCTACAGCTCAAGCGCTATAATCTGCACGGACAACTCACGTGCTGCACGGATAACTCACATGCTATAATATCATATGAGAATCCGCACGGACAACTCACGTGCTAAGGTACAATACTTCACAAATAAGCCCTCGGCCTCACTCAGTCATAAACCTCTCTGGTCTCTCGGGCTCTCAGAAATCAAAGAAATCATCCCAAACAACATTAACATGATGCAACAAATAGAATAACAGAGACTGAGCTATGATGTAATAATGCATGAACATGACTGAGTATGGGTTATCAACTAAAGCAGTGAGAGGACAGCAAGAAACGACCTCTAAGGGTCCAAACAACACTGGCATAAGGCCTAGACATGGTATCTAGCATGATTTACAGTAAATCTTTCTAAAGCACATAAAGAGCATATAGCTACAACAAGTTGTTCAACCTTACAGTTGCTACGGGACAGACCAAGTCATAAATCCCCAATGGTGCACGCCCACGCGCCCACCACCTAGCATGCGCGTCACTTCCAAATAGTCACATGACACAAACATCCGGGGTTTCATACCCTCAGGACTAGATTTACGACCGTTACTTACCTCAATCCGAGCAAATCTCTACTCCACAATGTCCTTGCCTCTCAAATCAGCCTCCAAATGACCTGAATCTAGTCACGAGCAATAAAATACGATTAATATATACTAAAGGAATCAATTCAACATGAAAAATACCAAATTATAGCCAAAATCCGAAATCGGCTCAAACCCGCCCCCCCGGCCCACGTCTCAAAATTCGAAAAAAATCATAAAACCCGAAAGCCCATTCACTCACGAGTGTAGTCATACCAAATTTACTCAAATCTGACAACAAAATCCCCTTCAAAACCTCAAAATTCCATCTCAAGAACCCTTCCACTTTTTCCCCTATTTTTCACCCCAAATCACAATTTAGATGATAAAAATCAAGATATAACCATGGAATTTAAGCAAAACCAAGTGAGAAATACTTACCCCAATCAACTCCGCGAAAATCCCTTCAAGAATCGCCCAAATCCGTGATCTCTAGCTCAAAATATGAAAAATGAGCTCAAACCCTCGATTTGAATTTAACACTGTCTGCCCAGATTTTCCCCTTCGCGAACGCCGCGACTGTCCTCTCACGTTCGCGTAGACCAACTTGACTGCCTCACCATTTTACTCTTCACGAACGTAACACATGCCTTGCGAACGGAGTGCTTTACTAGCTCAGACCTTCACGAACGCGACCACCATCTCGTGAACGCGTAGAACAGGGACCTGGGGTGCCCAACTGCCTCAATCCTCTTCGCGAATGCGACCCTTTTCCCGCGTTCGTGATGCACACGCATGCCACGCCTTCGCGTTCGTGTCCTCCCCTTCGCAAATGCGTAGAACAAAAATTCACCACTTAGAAAACACTCTTCGCGAATGCGAGAGCCCACTCGAAATCGCGAAAGAGGAAACCAGAAGAATGCAGCAGCAGATATCAACAATCTCACCAAGGCCAAGAATGATCCGTTAACCACCCGAAACTCACCTGAGGCCCTCAGGACCTCAACCAAACATACCAACGTATCCCATAACCTCATACGAACTTAGTAGAACCTTCAAATCACCTTCAGCAACACCAAAAACATGAATTACACACGGATTCAAGCCAAATGAACTTAGAAATTTTCGAATTCCACAAACGATGCCGAAACCTACCAAACCACGTCCAAATGACCTTAAATTTTGCACACAAGTCTGAAATAACACCACGAACCTACTCCAACTTTCGGAAATCCAATCCGACCCCGATATCAAAATTTTCACTACCGGCCAAAATCGCCAAAATTCTAACTTTCGCCAATTCAAGCCTAATTCCACTACGAACCTCCAAATCATATTCTGAACATGCTCCTAAGTCCGAAATCACCTATCGGAGCTAATGGAACCGTCAAAATTCAAATCTGAGGTCGTTCACATATAAGTCAATATCCGGTTGATTTTTCCAACTTAAGCTTCTAATAAAGAGACTAAGTGTCTCAAATCACTCCGAAAAAACTCCGGGCCCAAACCAACTAACCCGATATATCATAATATAGCTAAAAAACACAAAAGGAAGCAGAAATGGGAAAAATGGGG
Source organism: Nicotiana otophora (assembly GCA_000715115.1). Classification (NCBI taxonomy): domain Eukaryota; kingdom Viridiplantae; phylum Streptophyta; class Magnoliopsida; order Solanales; family Solanaceae; genus Nicotiana; species Nicotiana otophora. The sequence continues at coordinate 223,039 of AWOL01S0023279.1, read as the reverse complement.
CTATATCTCTCGAAACGACCGACCGGGGCTTTACAAAATCTTTGTCTAGTATTGCTTTCTCGTAACTAACTTGTTTGGTATTAAGCTCTTCAGGGATCTTGTTATGAAACTCTCCCAAGAGTACATTCCAAACTATGATTTTTCTTACTATTCTCCCACTACGACGAAGTGCTACTAATATTATTACCTTGCGGTATTGAAATATTAATGACTTCTTCCTGTAGTATTCTTTGCTCAACATCACTCCTACTACTTAGAGGTAGCAGATTTCTCTTTGTCTATTAACATTTCTCCAACTACTTAAATGCAATGGAACGTCAATTCCGACTTAGAGTTGTATGTTCTTGAGCCTCTGAATTTTCAGATGATTCCTTTGTTATTTCTTTGCTTAGTTCCTGTAAAAATAGTTTACATCTAGGAACATAATTTATTAAATAATCCTATTGTAAAGAACTGACATTTGTGCTAATAATTACCTTCTTTTCTTTAGGAAAATAAAATAAACTTCATTTCGTTCCCTTGGATATTCAATAAATACGCATACATTCATCCTTGATTTCATCTTATCCATTTCTCTTTTAGTATATAATGTGGACAATTCATATCCGAACTTTTCGCAGACTGAACTTACATTAAGTCCACAGTTCTATGGGCGTTCAAGATACTGACATAGAAGGAAATAAAATCAGAATATAATTTGCAGATTCTAAGGTATATCCCATAACGAAAAAAGAAATAAATCAAAATAACTCATCATTAATTTATCCATGTCTAAAGAGACTTATTTCTTTTTTCTACCACACTATTCTATTATGGAGTTTTCAGTGTAGACAATTGAGATGTAATCCCTTATTATGATAAAGTAATAAAAGACTTCTTTAGAGAGGTGCTTGACACTACAATCAAATTGGAGTAACTTAATATATTTTCATGGTGCTTCTCCGTTTCAAGTCTTAAAAACCTTTGAATTACTCAAATCATTCAAACTTACGTTGCATCAAATAAATATATTCATAATCCGAGTAATTATTTATGAATGTCATAAAAATACTCAAAACCACCTCTTGCCTATATATTCATTAGACAGTACAATCAAAAATGGATTAGTTCTAACTTATCACCAACTCTCTTTCCTTTGGAGAAGAAATATCTTTTAGTCATATTTCCTTCTAAACAGGATCCATAAGTTGGTAGTGCCTCTACTTTCAATGAACCTTAAGGTTCATCATTGACCAAATAAAATCCTATCCAGATAATTATGACTTAGACGCAAGTGCACAGATAAGTTTTACTCAATTTTGATGAATATTGTATCTTATAATGTAGACTAATATTGTTCAGTTCAGGAGAGACATTAACAATAACAAGGTCATGCATCAATATACCGCAAGAGATAAAATGTTTATCAAGATCAACAACACAAGAGATATTAAAAAATAAGCCACTTATCCAACTCGTATTTTGCTCAAAACCCGAAATTAAATTCCATATAGCAACAACAACAATAACCCAGTATAATCCCACTAGTGAGGTCTGGGGAGAGTAGTGTGTACGCAGACCTTACCCCTACCCTGGGGTAGAGAGGCTATTTTCGATAGACCCTCGGTACTTTCCCTACAAGAACTCTCCACCTTGCTCTTAGGGTGACTCGAACTCACAACCTCTTAGTTGGAAGTGGAGGGTACTTACCACTAGAGCAACCCACTCTTGTCCAAATGTTACGTATATGGCATCCTTTAAATTAATATCTTATCACGACCAAAGGAAATATTTTGACAAGTGATATAACAAACTACATGAAGTCATTGTGGAGTTGAGATATACACCATTAAATAGATCATAATATGTCAATTAACACTGAATAATAAAATTCAGACTGCATTCGATATATATATATATATATACATATACATACATGCATCTCGAATAGCAAATTTTGATGGAAAAAGAGTCATTCATACAAAGTATATTATATAATGCAAGAAATATACAACCCAAAAGGAAACAAAACCAACTCAGATGGAGAGTATATTGTTATATTTAGTCAATTGTATATAACTATTTAATATGAAAATTCAAACGCACTACACACGTATATTCATGCACCTTGAATAGCAAATTTCGATGGGAAAAGAACTATTCATGCAACATATACATGTAATGCTTGATTATTCACTTAAATAAATTAAAATAGACCAAACTCATATGGAGAGTATACTGTTAATTCAAGTCAAGTGAACATCATAATTAATAACTCTAGTTCCAATGACCCAACATGTATACTCAGATAGAGAGTAAGTACATGATATCAATAACTAGTATTTCACCTAGTGAGCTTGCTGTCACGACCCAAAATCTCACATGGCGTGATGGCGCCTATCTCAATACTAGACAAGCCAAAAATCGCAATAAACCACCATTTCTTTTAAATTTGAAAGCAAAATAATTAAATTCAGCGGAAGAAATCTCAAAATTTCAAATATATTACTCCCAAAACCCGTTGTCACTGAGTACATGAGCATCTAATGTGAATACAATGTTTGACTGATAAAAACCACTGCCTGAAAGTATAGAACAATACAATAACTAAAGAAAAGAGAGACAAGATCAGCGGACGCCAAGCAACTACCTGGATAGTCTCCAACTGACAGTACTCTGAAATCTAACAATCTCCGTGTCCGAAAGCACATGGATCTGGACACGAGGTGCAGAGTGTAGTATAAGTACAACTAACTCAATAAGTAATAAGACTAACCTCTGGGCTGAAAGAAATGATGAGCTCCGCAGGTACATTTCCGTAAAAATAATGGTACATAAATATAGGCATGCTTTCAAGTTCAACAGATAAACTCAGTACAACTGAAATAGATTAATACTGCATGATATAAGAAATATGACATCTCAGTAGCAAGACCTCCTGTATATATTGGTCACCAATTATTCGGTCACTCGGTACAGTTTATGGCCAGTCCAGCCCCGGAGTGTTCCAACCCGTATATATATATACATCGACTGATAGTCAGTCATTTAGTACCGTATAAGGCCAATCCAGACCTGGGGTAATTTATCCCCAAATGTAAATGATACGGACCAGATCCATGTCCGGGTACATTCATTATAATATAAATAAGTAAGGANTCTGGTCACTCGGTACTGTTTATGGCCAATCCAGCCTAGAGTGTTCCAACCCGTATATAAATACACATCAACTGACAGTCAATCACCCAATGATGTATAAGGCCAATCCAACCCTAGGGTCATTTATTCCCAAATGCAAATGATACGGACAAGATCTATGTCCAGGTAAATTCATTACAATATAAATAAGTAAGGCAAGTTCATGCCTGGGAAAATCCATCGCAAACATATATATAAGCAGTAAGTAAGGCAAGTCCATGCCCTGGGAAATCTATCCCGAATATATATAATCATCTACGCTCACTAGGGGTGTACAGACTCTGGAAGGGGCTCCTTCAGCCCAAGTGCTACAAGTCGACCGCGCTCACTGGGGTGTGTGCAGACTCTCAGAGGGGCTCCTTCAGCCCAAGCGTGATATAAAGCCAATTTGGCCTACTGCAGGTGGGCAGTCTCGATCCGTATAATAATAAAGCCAATGAGGCCTAATGTAGATGGGCAGCCCCGATCCATAAAATAGTAAAGCCAATAAAGCCTGCTGCAGGCGAGCAACCCCGATCTAGAACAATAATAATGTATAAAGCCATTCTGGCCTGCTACAGGCGGACACTCCCGATCCGTATAATAATAAAGCCAAAGAGGCCTGCTGCAGGCGGGCAACCCCGATTCATAAAATAGTAAAGCCAATAAGGCATGCTGCAGGCGGGCAGCCCCAATCCAGAACAACAATAATGTATAAAGCCATTCTGGCCTGCTATAGGCGGGCAGACCCGATCCATTTAATAATAACATATATAAAGTCAAATGGTCTGCTGCATTGCGCAACTCAATCCCATAAATATCCTCACAATGGACAATTATTACTGAGTGTGAAATGTATATTTTAGAACAATTAATTCAACAGCATCACAACCCCATGGGTCCTAAAATATCGACACATAGCCTAAACATGATATTTATTAGTAGCCTCAGCTTAATTCCTCTAACATGTGCCACATGTTCAGATAATAATATGATTCTTTAATTTTTCTTCTTCACAGGATTTATTCAAGACACACTTTCTGTGGTGCACGTCTACATGTTCGGCACCTATCGTATGTGTCACCTCCAAACAATTCATATCATACCAAATTCGGGGATTCATACCCTTAGAACCAAGTTTAGAAGTGTTACTTACCTCAAACCGTGTAATTCTTTACTCCGGTATGCCTTCGCCTCGTGAATTTGCCTCTAAACACCTCGAATCTAGCCACAATTAATTCGATTCATTCAATAAATTTTATTGGAATTATTTCCATAAGAAAATGCTAATTTTTCATTAAAATCTGAAATTTAGCTCAAAAATCGCCCGTGGGGCCCACGTATGAAAATTCGACGAAACTCATAAAATCCGACAACCCATCCAATTACAAGTTCAACCATACTAATTTCACTCAAATCCGACTCCGAATCGGGGTTCAAATCTCGAAAATTCATTTTTATGAAATTGTAAAAATTCCTCCGATTTCTCTTGAAAAATCAATAATCTAACGCTGAAAACAAAGATTAATTCATAAAATATAATCACAAGGGAGTCAAGAATACTTACCCCAAGTTGTGTGGAAAATTTTCTCTCCAAAGTCGCCCAATCCGAGCTCCAAAATCCGAAAATGAAGAAAGAAACCAAAACCCACAATTTTATCTTCTGTCCAGTCATTTACTCTTCGCGGTCGCGAAAAATGCTTCGCAGCCGTGAAGCACAAAACTTTTCAGCCCAAAATTTTCCTTTCGCGATCGCGAAGAATAAATTCCCAGCACTTCCAGACAGGCTCTAGTATAATGGTCATAACATTTTGTACAAAACTCCAAATTGCAACTGGTTTAGCTTTCTGAAAAGGGCTATAACTTTCATTTGTTTCTTATCTCCCAATTCCTTATAGATTGCGAGATAAAAGCTTCCAAAATCAGCCCTATGCAACAGAGAATTTTCAAACTCTTCCCCGACAGCCTGTAGTATATCTATCATTATTTTTTATACACAACTCCAAATGACTATTGGTTTACCTTTCTAAAAATTAGACACAAAGGGCTACAACTTTCATGTTTGGATCATCTCCAAATTCCTTATAGATTATGAGATATAAGCTTCTAAAATCAGGTCAGTGCAGCAGAGGTTTGTTCTACGCGATCGCGAAATAGCTTCCGCAATCGCAATTCACAACGCCCCAAACTATTTTTTACTCTTCGCGAACGTGACCTGATGTTCGCGATCGCGATTCGCACCTCTGTGGACAAAAACCAGCAATTTAAAATGGCCTAGAAATGGTCCGAAACCACCCCGAAACTCACCCGAGCTCCTGGGGACCTAAACCAAATATACCAACAGGTCCTAAAACATCATACGAACTTAGTCGAAGCCTCAAATCACATCCAACAACACTAAAAACACGAATCACACAGAGATTCAAGCCTAATAAATTTTGAAACTTCCAATCTCTTCAAACGACTCCGGAACCTATCAAATCATGTCCGATTGAACTCAAATTTTACACATAAATCATAAATAATATAACAGAGGTATTCCAATTTTCAGAATCGAATTCCGACCCCGATATCAAAAAGTCAACCGCCCCGGCCAAACTTTTCAAAATTTTTAACTTTCGACATTGCAAGCCTAATTCCACCACGAACCTCCAAATAATTTTTCGGACACACTTCTAAATCCAAAATTACCATACAAAGCTATTGGAATCATTAAAATTCAGATCCGAGGTCGTTTACACATAAGTCCATATCCGAACACTTTTCTAACTTAAAATTTTTAATTATGAGACTAAGTGTCTCATTTCACTCTGAATTCCTTCCGGATCCGAACTAACTACCCCGATAAGTCATATATCAGCTGTAAGGCATACATTGAATAGTAAATGGGAGAACGAGGCTGTAATACTCAAAATGACCAGCCGAATCGTTACACTTGTAATAAATTTATCCGATATGGAGGAAGACCTAAAGTCGATGCATAAATTTACATTCACTTGAAATTAATAGTGGGAGACCATAGAAACATATTAATGTCACCACTTAATAATGACATGGAATTTGGAAGGTCCATCGGAAACAGTTCGTTGAGCAATACTCAATGTTATGCAGTGAGTAACGTTATAGAGATTGTAAAATCATGGTCCCAAATCTATGACCAAATTCGGGAAGCAACTGTTTTAAGCATTTTTAGGAATTAAAATATGACATACATTCCAACCATATATAAATTCATGTTGAATAAACATGCGTTATCATGTTCCAGATTTAACAAAAACAAGACTGGCATAAAAGGAATGACTTTTCATATCCAAATCACATTTGAATCCTGCAAAATGCCAAAAAACCCATCTAAACAATCCCGAAATACTGAAATATGACGTAGTTCACTGCAATGTAGTGAGTATTTCTTATCAGGTCGTTTCCGATGAAGCCATTGAATTTCAGGTCAATCGGAGGTCATGAAATTCATGATCGCCAAAACTGTTACCAAATTTGGATTGAATCATTTTCGGCGAATTCAAGATTAAATCAATGTGATTTACATTCTTTCCATATATCATATCAAGTTAAGTCATCATGTGTAATCATGTTTCAGATTTAACACAAATAAAACCGATATATAAAGAATAATTTTTAATATTTAAAACTCATTTAATCTGATAAACTACTTAAAGCCCCATCTGAACGACCTTGAAACGTCCAAACACAACGTGATTCATTGCATAGCAATGAGTGTTTCTCACTAAGTCATTTCCGATGGACCTACTAAATTTCAGGTCAACTAGAGTTCGTCAAAATTATGACCTCCAAATCTATAACCAATTCAGACAATAACCGTTTTAGACATTTTCATGGATTAAAATTAATATGAGCATGCTTTCTATTATCCTTATAATTATTACATGAACACATGACATTGATTATGTCCTTCCTTTTTCATAAGGTACATGAAACCGTCCTCTAACATCAAATTGTTCTCTTGATTATTTGTACACATGAGAATCAGAGACATTAGATATTCCTCCTTTTGGGTGAAAACCTCTATATCTCTTTTCTATAGATAACCCATAAACACTAGCTTACACTTATCAAAGATAATTTTAACATGGTACATTGAGCATCTTTTCAATGACTCAAATAAATAGACTACTTTAGTAGATCTTATTTATTAATCATAATTCTCAATCCATGTATTATGTCATCTCACAAGTATAAAGCTATTAAGAATTTTTAGTGATAACCATTTATTAATCATACATTCTCTATCTATATACTATATCATATCGCATGTATAAAACTTTAAGAATTTTTAATGATTTCAAATAAATAAATCACCTTAGTGATAACCATTTATTAACCATAAAATTCTTAATTTTGATATTATACACAAAAGAGAAATTATGAAGTGCCCGTATAATTATAACCTTTATCATACGTATTAAAATTGGTTTTTAACCACAAAAGGAAAAGGGCACGTGAAGTTAAACCATTATCAACAATGTGACCAAGTATCAAATTAGTCACTTTGCAAAGGGTAATACAATTACTGCAAAATCGCAATGAAACCAACAGGTCACGCTGCCGCCACCAACACAATGCAACGTGCACCCCATCCTTTTTAACCAATCAAGAACATGACTTTAATCTATAAGATTAAAACAGCTGGACAAGTATTGCTAAGTGCCGCCGTCAGCTTCCGTCGATTTTATCCCAGTTTATTAACTTATAATTCACAAAATTTGGATATACCCAGACTCGCTGCCAACTAAAGTCTAAACTATTATACGGAACCAGTTTCGTCATGGAGTAACGGCACAATCATCATCGAAAAAATAAACTTGACGGCAAAACGTTTTCTTTCATGAATCATATGTAATCACATAACAATTTTGCAGAAAAAACAACCAATTCATGTAGTTGCAAATACACCCATATTTACATACTACAGCATCTATTTAGATGCAAGCAGGTTGTAACGATCCGATCGATCGTTTTGCGATCTAGCGTGTCGTTCAGCAGTTTGAGGCCATGAGTAACTTTACTTCAGGTATTATGACTGGTACGCGTGGTCGGAATTGAAATTTCGAAAGTTCAGAGTTGATTTGAAAAGAAAATTCTCATTTCGGAAGCTTTAAGTTAGAAGAATTGACTAAGGTTGGATTTTTGAGTAAACGATCTTGGAATCCGGATTTTAAGGTTCCAACAGGTTCGTATGATGAATTCGGACTTGGGCATATGTCCGGATTGAGTTTTGGATGACCCGGGAGAGTTTCGACGCCTATTGTGGAAGTTGACATTTTGGTAGAATTTCATAAATTTGGGTTGAAGTGCATTTCAATGTTATCAATGTCCGTCTGGGACTCCGAGTCTAGGAATAGCTTCGTATGGTGATTCTGGTATTGGGAGCGCGTCCGGAAGTGGATTCGGAGTCCGTAGATCATTTTGGAGTCATTTGGCTAAAGCTAGAAATTTGAAGGTTTTTGAGGAGTTTGACCAGAAGTGGACTTTTTGATATCGGGGTCGGAATCCGATTCCGGAAGTTGGAGTAGGTCCGTAATTGTAACAATCCGACCGGTCGTTTTGAGTTCTAGCGCGTCGTTTAGCAGTTTGAGGCCATGAGAACCTTTATTTCAGGTATTATGACTGGTACGCGTGGTCGGAATTGAAATTACGGAAGTTCAGAGTTGATTTGAAAAGAAAATTCTCATTTCGGAAGCTTTAAGTTGGAAGAATTGACTAAGGTTGGATTTTAGAGTAAACGACCTCGGAATCGGGATTTGAAGGTTTCAGCAGGTTCGTATGATGATTTCGGACTTAGGCGTATGTTCGGATCGGGTTTTAGATGCCCTGGGAGCGTTTCGACACCTATTGCGGAAGTTAGCATTTTGGAAGAATTCCATAAATTTGAGTTGAAGTGCATTTCAATGATTTCGACATCAGTTTAGGATTCTGAGTCTGGGAATAGCTCCGCATGGTGATTCTGGTGTTGGGAGGGCGTCCGGATGTGGATTTGGAGATCCGTAGGTCATTTTGGGATCATTTGGCGAAAGTTAAAAATTTGAAAGTTTTTGAGAAGTTTGACCGGAAGTGGACTTTTCGATATCGGGGTCGGAACCCGATTCCGGAAGTTGGAGTAGGTACGTAATGTCTAATGTGACTTGTGTGCACAATTTGAGGTCAATCGGACGTGATTCGATAGGTTTTGGCATCGAATATAGAAGTTTGAAGTTCTAACGTTCATTGAGCTTGAATTGGAGTGCAATTGATGGTTTTAGCGTTGTTGGATGTGATTTGAAGGCTCGACTAAGTTCGTAATGTATTTTGGGACGTGTTGATATGCTTGGTGGAGGTCCCGAGGGCCTCGGGTGAAATTTGGATGGTTAATGGATTTAAATTCGACTTGAGGGATCTGCTGAAGTTGCTGTCATGACCGTTGCTGATTTCCATATACGCGATCGCGAGTGGAAGTCCGCGATCGTGTAGAATTATTTGTGGGCGACTGTGAAATGTGCTATGCAGTCGCGATGATGGATCTGCGATCGTAGTGCGGTAGGTAGTTGTGCTACGGGAATGCGGCTGTGGTAATGCGTTCGCGAAGAAGGAATGAGGGATGGCCTGATGCTACGCATTTGCTCATCGTGATCGCGGGAGGAGTGCGATCGCGAAGTGTTGGGTTACAGAACGTCATGTTCGTGTGGGCTTGTGTGCAGTCGCGTAGAGGAAAATGTTGAGGCAATGTGCTTAGCCTTCGCGATCGCAAAGGCACTCCCACGATCGCGAAGAAGGGCGGACCTGGGCTGGGCAGAATGTTTTAAAAGCGGGGATTGAGTCCATTTCACCCATTTTCACATGGCTTGGGCGAATTTTGGAGCTTTTGTAGAGGGGATTTCATCATCAAGCATGAGGTAAGTGATATTTACTAGGTGTGAGTTACATACAAGGTTTATATATGGATTTGGGCATGAAAATTTGTAGAAATTTGGGGTTTTAAAGAAAAACCTAGAAATTTATATTTTTGGATTTTTACCGCGAATTTTGGACATGGAATTGAGAATAAATTATACATTTGAGTCTGTGATATCATGGGGAAAGTTTATCTTCAAAAATTTTCGAAATCCGGTCACGTGGCCCGAAGGTAATTTTATCAACTTTTCAAATAAAGTTGGAAATTATTATAAATTAATTAATTATGACTATTAGAGTATATTTTGATTGGGTTGCAACTTATTTGACTAGTTTTGGAGCGGCGGGCATCAGTTTGAGGTGTTAGGGAGGCTTTGGAGCCGTTTATAAAATTTCGAAGCGAGGTAAGTCTCCTTTCTAACCTTGTAAGAGGAAATTTACCCCATAGGTGAAACAAATCAATGTGTGCTCCTATTTGTTGGGGCTACGTACGTACGAGGTGACGAGAGTCCGTGCGTAGCTACTATTATGCTTAAGTTTGGGTAGTCTAGGACCCAAAAGTATGCTTTATTTGTAATATTTGCAATCTTGTTGTCAATTTAAAATGCTTAAATCATGTTGAAATTTATTAATAAATTTCTAAAAGGCTAGACATCATTTTCTTGTCTTTTAAAAGAGAAATTGCCTTTTTCCTTGGATAACTGCCCCTTGATGAATTCTTGATTGATTATTTGAATGTGTTAAGTTTTGTGGAACGGGCCGAACGCGTCGGTAGATTAAATAGATGCATCTATGGTTCGCGCCATTTGACCATCTGGCAGTGCACAGTTTCAATATTATGTTGGATCGGGTCGTACAAACTCGGTATGATTTGCGCATGCTTGTATTGCTTGCCCTAAAATGTATGACAATTGATATGGCCTCACTGGCCGGAGATATAAATCGTTACAAGATGAAAATAAATTTGGAGATTCCTTAATTATAAAAGAATTGCTTATGTACTTCAAAATAATGAGCTTACAGTCGTTCTACGAAACCCATACTTAATCATACCATTGATATTTTATTTATAGCCCATAGTAAGTGTCCGAGTTGACTCCTCGTCACTACTTCTTCGGGGTTAGGCGGGATACTTACTGGGTATGCGTTGATATACGTACTCATACTATACTTGCTGCACATTTTTGTGCAGATACACATATGTTTAGTGGCCTTGTGGGCGCAGAGGAGCGATTATGGCGGGGACTTAGGTGAGCTGCATTCTATACGACGCACCGNTTTTTGTGCAGGTACACATATATTTAGCGGCCTTGTGGGCGCAGAGGCGCGATTATGGCGGGGACTTAGGTGAGCTGCATTCTATACGACGCACCGCATCCAGCAGAGTCTCCTTCAGAGTATTGTATTTTCTTTCCTGTCCAAGTTGTATTCCGGACAGTTATTGTATTTTATTTTAAATTTCTAGAAAAGGCTCATGCACTTGTGACACCGGATGTTGGGATGATTATGGGTTGCACTGCATTGGAATCTTTTTTAAAGATATTATGACGTATTTTGTAAACTTCATCTTCTACTATTTAATTGAGGGTAATAACTATGATTTCAAAAATATTAAAAATGAGAATTTACAAATTATTGGTGTTGGTATGCCTGACAGTAGTGTCTGTCGCCATCACGACCTTTCAATGATTTTTGGGCCGTGAGAATATGGTATCAGAGTACTAGGTTCACTTAGGTCTCACGAGTCATGAGCGAGTCTAGTAGAGTGTTGCGGATCGGCACGGAGATATCTGTACTTATCTTCGTGAGGCTACAGGGCTGTTAGGAGCACTTCCCTTCTTGATTCCTCATCGTGCGATTTGATTCCCTTGAGGCTTATGCCTTCATTTCTTTCCCATTCAATCTTATGCGACGTGAAGCGCTAGTTATAAATCGGGAATTGAGGAATTGTAATGGTTCTACAGATGTGGTGCGGGATGTTTCTCCCTACGTAGCTGATTGGATTATTGTCGTCGCCTTGTGGAAGGATATTCTGTCATTTCAGCTCAGTAGGTGTACTTCTGAGAGTTTTGAGGCTATGCACAGGTTGCTATGATGCTCATGAGTTGTTATCGCACAGTATTGATGCGATGGTAGGCTGCTTGCCCATGTGTCGAGGTAGTGAATGACTTGAAAGGAGGTTTACTCAGTACATGATTCAGAGATCTGATATTTTATTTCAGGCGAAGGAAAGGCAATCAGACTATGAATGTTCAGGTTTGGGTTAACGGAGTAGCGAGACTTGGTATTTCGAGCATAGTGGAATATTCATCTTTGACGTGGTGTCGTCACCCTGGATTGAATGTGTTAAGTTTGCCGATGTTATAGTCTTCATCAATTTACCTTTGGTGCAGGGTAGTGTAACATACTACCGGGGAGGCAGCTGTTAGAGATCGCAGTGTGCGGTGGTTCAGGATTTAATCGGTGGTACGGGTGTTGAGGTCTCAAGGAAGGTGATCTTCGGAAAGGTTAAAAGTTGGTAGCGATTTATCGGTTCAAGTGCTATAGAGGTAGATTACGCTTTAAGGCAACAACTGGGCAGCGAAGGATGAGGAAGGACATGTGGGAGGTGTATTGCGATGGTTAAACTTCTAGGAGGCCAAGTGTGAGAAACAAGAGTCGAATAGTTGCTTAAATGAGAGGGTTTAACCAAAGTGGGAGAGTAGTATGTGGGTTCTGTGATAGGATAGCTACACGCCTTGAGGAATGTTTAGAGTGATTTGGGATTCATGGTGGACCGTGACTAGGTCTACAGACTTAATTTGGAATATTGGCTGCTATATTAAGGAAGATTGGGTGTGACAAGAGGGAGTTTCTTGATATGAAGAAGGATACAACATGAATTTGGATTGGAATGTATTGTTGCACCTTTAGTTGATGTCCATGAGGAGTGAACGGACATGTACAACGGGTGAATGAGCGCGGGCTCAGGATGGGTTACTGATTTCGTAGTTATTGTACCTAGTGCAGTGGCATTAGATGATGTCGGCATGGAATTTCCACTGGTGGGTTATCTCCTGTGAGCAGGTTAGCGGTTGCGTGATGTTGATGGGGCTGTCACGAAAGAATTCTACTGGTTATCCGGCAAGAGATCGCATATGTGAATGTGGTTAGTGATTCAGAGTTTTCATGAAAGGTCAAATGGAAGGATTTCGAGGAATTAGGCGAGTTGGTTGTGCAAGATCAGTTCAACGATAAAGAAAGAATCTTGAAGGGTTCTAGAGCTATGCAATGGTAGCTTCAAGCTAAGTGGGAGAGTTCCATCGCCTACGGTTGAATTGCATGGTCGGCTAATTGTGAGATTTCTGGTTATCGACATATTGGTGGGATATTATGACTAAGGAAGAGGGTCATCAGTTGTGATTTGGGCAAAGAATTTGAGGAATGTGTGCTATAATTGGCCTTATCGATTCATGTTCAGGATTTGGGAAGACTCAGAGTTTATGTTTCGTGTAAATGTGATGTACAAGGAAAGCGATTCAGTCGGGTGCTAATTGAGAGAGTGTTCTTGTGCTAGCATAGCCTTGGAGTTGATTATATTCGGGACCAAGTCGGAGTGGGTGACTCGCAGCAATGATTCTAGTGGATTCAAATTTGTTTTTTCAGAGTGCGGTGCCTAAGGATTTCGAGTCAATAGTATGGTTGAGTATCGAGCTTTTGCAAATTATGAAAATGGGCTTGGAGTGTTCTATGGTACCTTCGGTCTGCAGTGTAGTATTGGAGGAATGAGAGAAAATAACTTCGGACACATAGTTGAATTATCAGAATGGGTGTACCAGTTGAAGATGCGAATATGCACACAAGGAGGGCAAGAGATGGTTCGTGGGATTTGAGACAGCATGGTCTCGTGATTCAAGGCCACTCAGGATGAATGCGGATTGAGTTTGTTATATGTTGACTGGAGTTATTATTATTTCTAAGACAAGTTAAGGATAAGCTAGAAGAAGTCGGATCGGTTAGCCATGGTTGAATTGGCATGATGATAGAAGTGATCAGTTCCTCCAGCATGATTAGATTATGCATGTGATTTGTGGCGGGGGGTGCGAGGCTTGACGGCCGCCGTAATTGATTGTATTTGGATGCATTCGAGTATTATAGCCTGTTATGTGTAGGCGGATCCCGGAAGGGTTATGGTGGTTTAGATCACTACTTGAGGATTTGTGTATTCTACGGTTATGAGAATTCAGTCATGTGTTGCAATGATTCTCCTGAAACGAGTAAAGTGAAAGGTTTCTACAAAGTGAAGTGTGTATCCTATTAGTGGTTTAGGAGCTACGATGCAATTCTTAGGTCCTCACGTATTGGTAATATAGGTGCGGTGAGCGGCATGAAATTTGAAAGACTAGGGATTGAGGTTGCAGTTCGGTATTGACAAGGATGCCATGAGCTCGGATGAGCAGGAAAAGGAATTTAGATGTTTAGAATAAGCTGGTATTGTCTCCAGCGTCACCTAAGATCAGTGTCCTGTATAAGAGGCTTTGCGTACTGATTGTGGATTCTTGATATGCTTTACCGTATTAGTGTGACCGGTGGTATGGATGTGCAGACTTGTTACCTGGTGCAGAAGATCGTGGGAGCATGTCCCACGAAAATATTGTGTAAGAGTGGCATGTAGTCACTTGATTGATCGAAGATTGGAACCAAGTATAGAGATTGCGGTACTATTGTTCATGTGAGAATTTATGCCTAGAGGGAGCTCGGTTCACTTGGTTGTGGACTGTGAAAGTTTGTTCCGGTTATGATGGCTGTTCTTGTGTGTTATGGGAAATAAGGGTATTATGGATCCTTGAAAAGTTATTATCCTAGTACGGTGCGATCAGACTCGGCTTGAGGTATGTGGATGGATTTATATGTGAATATGGGCTCTATGTCAGGCCGGATGTGTTCATTTCAGCATAGCGCTCGTTATGGAGGAGTATTCAGACGTTGGATGTTGTTTTGTCATCGGCTATTTCATGTAATACTATATTGTGCCATGTGAGTCATGAAACAGCTTGGTAAATTTCCTATGTGTTGAGGTTCCGCGTAGCGATGGTGTTACGTGAGCAGGATGGCTCTCGAGATTCAAATCATATATCGTACCTTAGTTGTGCTTGAGTTTTGTAGCGTATGGCGCTATCTGTCTCCCCAGGGATGATATTATGCACTTAGAGTCCTTGTGGCCAATATTCAAGTATTTTGTAATAATGAGCATTCTAGCCCGGTAAGTATCTATTTATGTAGATTTTATGTGTGGATCGGGTGGCAAACCGCCACAGGCATGTTGCTTGGATCGGGTTGCGTGCCACAACAGTGTGATGTTGAGTACCGTCCCCTATATCTATTTTTATGTGTTTTGTTTTCCATTTTTCTGAGGAAGGTCCATAACACCTTTTCGGTTGTCTAGTTTGTTACGTGGGTTGAGTAGTCCTTTCCCGTGTTCGTTTTCTTTATGTATCACATTCGAGTTGGTAGCTTGTTGGCACATTGTGCCATCACATGAGACCTTTGATCGTGTCTGGGGTGGCTTATTGCTTGAGCAGCTTATACTGGTGGGGACGAGATTATTGGATCTGGGATCAATGCGATCGGATTATATGCAGTATATTAAAGAGAAAATACCATTATTTGGTTCATAATGAGGTGATGATTCTAGTCAAGAGGGGAGATTCGATGGTTTGTTGACTCGGTAGTTGGTTATGAATTTCTCTTCCGTTGTGGCAGTATTGAAGGAGTTGGAGCAAGACTTATATATGTCATGAGGTGCATGGAGAGCATCGGATTCGGGGAATGTCGGCTATTATGATCAGAGAATGTTATTATGGTCATGTGAATGTTGCGGTGCATGGTGTAAATTTGGCAAAGGTATGCAGTCATGTTTTGGTACATCGTGTAGTGATTGATACAGTGATCGTATGTTGGAAGCAGGCCTGGCAAAAGATTCCAGATGTTGGAATTTGGCTCTAAGGCTTATTCGGCTAAGTACAAAGGGAGAATATTCAGATTGGCTCAAGCTAGTGTGCTCAACTGAGTTGTGGCAGCACGGGTAAGTGCACGAGGTATTAAACAGTGATTTCGGACAACCCTAGAGCAGTTCTTAGCACGTTCGAACGAACGTATGTTTAAGTGGGAGAGAATGTAACGACCCGACCGGTCATTTTGAGCTCTAGCGCGTCGTTCATCAGCTTGAGGCCATGAGAACCTTCACTTCAGGTATTATGACTGGTACACGTGGTCGGAATTGGAATTACGGAAGTTTAGAGTTGATTTGAAAAGAATATTATCATTTCGGAAGCTTTAAGTTGGAAGAATTGACTAAGGTTTTATTTTGGAGTAAACGGCCTCGGAATCGGGATTTGAAGGTTCCAGAAGGTTCGTATGATGATTTCGGACTTGGGCGTATGTTCGGATCGGGTTTTGGATGCCTCAGGAGCGTTTCGGCACCTATTGTGAAAGTTAGCATTTTGGAAGAATTCCATAAATTTGAGTTGAAGTGCATTTCAATGATTTCGACGTCCGTTTTGGATTCTGAGTTTGGGAATAGCTCCGTATAGTGATTCTGGTGTTGGGAGCGTGTCCGGATGTGGATTTGGAGGTCCGTAGGTCATTTGGCAAAAGTTAAAAATTTGACCGGATGTGGACTTTTTGATATCGGGGTCGGAATCCGATTCCGGAAGTTGGAGTAGGTCTGTAATGTCAAATGTGACTTGTGTGCAAAATTTGAGGTCAATGAGACGTGATTCGACAGGTTTCGGCATCGAATCTATAAGTTTGAAGTTCTAAAGTTCATTGAGCTTGAATTGGAATGCAATTCATGCTTTTAGCATTGTTTGATATGATTTAAAGGCTCGCCTAAGTCCGTAATGTGTTTTGGGACGTGTTGGTATGATTAGTGGAGGGGGCCTCGGGTGGAATTTGGATGGTTAACAGATTGAAATTCGACTTGAGGGATCTGCTGAAGTTGCTGTCATGACTGTTGCTGGTTTCCTTATACGCGATAGAGAGTGGATGTCCGCGATCGCATAGAGTTGTTTGGAGGAGACTGTGAAATGTGCTATCTGGTCGCGATGATGGACCTGCGATCACGGTACGGTGGGTAGATGTGCTACGTGAATGCGGTTGTGGTAATGTATTCGCGAAGAAGGAATGAGGGATGGCCTGATGCTACGTGTTTGCTCACTGCGATCGTGGGAGGAGGAGTGCGATCGCAAAGTGTTGGGTTACAGAACGTCGCGTTCGCGTGGGATTGTGTGTGGTCGCGTAGAGAAAAATGCAGAGGCACTGTGCTTAGCCTTCGCGATCTCGAAGGCACTCCCACAATCGCGAAGAAAGGCGGACCTGGGCTGGGCAGAATGTTTTAAAAGCGGGGTTTGAGTTTATTTCACCCATTTTCACATGGCTTGGGCGATTTTTAGAGCTTTTGAAGAGGGGATTTCATCATCAAGCATGAGGTAAGTGATTTCTACTAGTTGTGAGTTACATACAAGGTTTATACATGAATTTGGGCATGAATATTTGTAGAAATTTGGGGTTTCAAAGAAAAACCTAGAAATTTGTATTTTTGGATTTTTACCACGAATGTTTGACATGGAATTGAGAATAAATTATATATTTGAGTCCGTGATGTCATGGGAAAAGATTATCTTCGAAAATTTTCGGAACCCGGGCACATGGGCCAGAGGGTGATTTTATCCACTTTTCGAACGGAGTTGGAAATTGTTATAAATTGATTAATTATGAGTATTAGAGTATATTTTGATTGGGTTGCAACTTATTTGTCTAGTTTTGGAGCGACGGGCATCAGTTTGATGTGTTAGGGTGGCTTTGGAGCCGGTTATGATATTTCGGAGGTAGGTAAGTCTCCTTTCTAACCTTGTAAGAGGGAATTTACCCCATATGTGAAACAAATCAATGTGTGCTCCTATTTGTGGGGGCTACGTACACACAAGGTGACGAGAGTCCGTGCGTAGCTACTATTATGCTTAAGTTTGGGTAGTCTAGGATCCAAAAGCATGCTTTACTTGTAATATTTGCAATCTTGTTGTCAGTTTAAAATTCTTAAATCATATTGAACTTTGTTAATAAATTTCTAAAAGGCTAGACATCGTTTTCTTGACCTTTAAAAGAGAAATTGCCTTTTTTCTTGGATAATTGGCCCTTGATGAATTCTTGATTGATTATTTGAATGTGTTATGTTTTGTGGAACGGGCCGAACACCTCGGTAGATTAAATAGATGCATGTATGGTTTGCGCCATTCGACCCTCTAGCAGTGCACAAGTGTAATATTATGTTAGATCGGGCCGTACGACCTCGATATGATTTGCGCACACTTGTATTGCTCGCCCTCAAATTTATGACAATTGATATAGCCTCACTGGCCGGAGATATAAATTGTTAGAAGATGAAAATAAATTTAGAGATTCCTTAATTATAAAAGAATTTCATACTTACTTCAAAATAATGAGCTTACAGCCGTTCTACGAAACCCATACTTAATCATACCGTTGGTATATTATTTATAGCCCATAGTAAGTGATTGAGTCGACCCCTTGTCACTACTTCGTCGGGGTTAGGCGGGATACTTACTGGGTACGCGTTGATTTACATACTCATACTATACTTGTTGCACAGTTTTGGGTAGGTACACATATGTTTAGCGGCCTTGTGGGGGTAGAGGCTCGATTATGGCTGAGACTTAGGTGAGCTACATTCTATATAACGCACCGCAACCGGCAGAGTCTCCTTCAGATTATTTGTATTTTCTTTCCTGTCCAAATTGTATTCCGGACAGTTATTGTATTTTATTTTAAATTTCTAGAAAAGGCTCACGCACTTGTGACACCGGGTTTTGGGATGATTATGGATTGCATTGTATTGGAAATTCTTTTAAAGATATTATGACGTATTTTGTAAACTCCATATTCTGCTATTTAATTGAGGGGAATAACTATGATTTCAAAAATATTAAAAATGAGAATTTACAAATTATTGGTGTTGGCTTGCCTGACAGTAGTGTCCGGCGCCATCACGACCTTTCAAGGATTTTTAGATCGTGACAGTAATGTCAAATGTGACTTGTGTGGAAAATTTGAGGATAATCGGACGTGATTTGATATGTTTCGGCATCGGCTGTAGAAGTTGAAGTTTCAAAGTTCATTAAGATTGAATTGGGGTGTGATTCATAATTTCGATGTTGTTTGATGTGATTTGAGGTCTCGAGAAATTTTGTAATATGTTATGGGACTGGATGGTATGATTGGACGGGGTCTCGGGGGCCTCGGGTGTGTTTCGGATGGTTTCAGATCATTTGGAGCTGCTTGGAAACTGCTGTTACTGGTGTCTGGTGTCCTTCTTCGCGAACGCGAAGGAAGTCCCGCGTTCGCAAAGAGGAAATTGTGGGGCTGTTGAGATTGGCCTTCGCGAACGCGAAGGTTAAGACGCGAACGCGGTGACAAACTTGAGGAACCTACGCAAACGCGAATGGGGAGTCGCGAACGCATAGAAGGAAATGAGGACTGGGCCTGAGGATGTTTGGCCTATGCGAACGCGAGGCTGGGTATGCGAATGCGAAGCAGTGAGGGAGGAAAGCTTCACGAACGCGTTGTGAGGAACGCGAACGCGAAGGAGGTTTTCTGGGCCTGGGTTGGCTGAGCGCCGCGAACACGAAGGGGTTGCCGCGTTCGCGAAGAAGGAGTTGGACTGGGCAGTGCGATGTTTTAAAACGGGAGTTTTGGCCAATTTCACTTCATTTTCTCCATGGGAGCCGATCTTGGGTCGAATTTGGAGTTCCATCTTCATCATCTTTGTCAATGTAAGTGATTCCCACCTATTGCAAGTTAAATACATGGTTTATATATGGATTTAGACATGGAAATTTGTAGAAATTGTGGGGTTTTGGTAGGAAACCTAGAAATTGGTATTCTTGGATTTTGATCACGAATTTGCGCATGAAATGGAGAATAAATTATATATTTGAGTTCGTGTGGTTATGAGTAAAGTTTATCTTCAAAAAACTTTCGGAATCCTGGCACATCGGCCCGAGGGTGATTTTATCAACTTTTCAAACGTACTTGGAAATTGTTATAAAACGATTAATTATGAGCATTAGAGCATATTTTGATTCGGTTGCGTCATATTTGACTAGTTTCGGAGCGACGGGCATCAATTTGAATTGTCGGAGCGGCCTTGGAGCCGGTTAAGGAATTTCGGAGCAAGGTAAGTATCTTTTCTAACCTTGTAAGGGGGAATTAACCCCATAGGTGAACTAAATTATTGTGTGCTTCCATTTGTGGGGGCTACGTACGCACGAGGTGACGAGAGTCCGTACGTAGCTACTAGCTATGCCTACGTCCGGGTAGTTTTAGGCTCACATCATGCCTTGTTGATATTGTTATTGATTTATGTTTATTGTTTGCCTTGAGAGGGTGCGAGATTGAGTCTGCTTATTAAATATTTTGAAAGGAGTTGAAATTGAAGAATTTAAGATTTTAAAGATTTCGTTTGAACTTCGTAATTTCGAAAAGAATTAAGGAATATTATAATAGCTTATTAAGAAATGTATGTGTAACCGCGTCGCATGTATGATTCGCGAGCGGGGTAATTTCCTTAAAAGACTTCAAATTGAATTTTCCTTATTTGAAGAGAATCAAGAAAAAAATATGATTTAAATATTAAATCTATGTTTGAGCGTGTCGCAGGTATGATTTGCCAGTGGGGTAATTCCTTAAGTTTACATTTGACCGCATCGCAGGTATGATTCACGAGCGGGGTAGTAGATGCATATATGGTTCGTGCCGTTCGACCCTCGGCAGTGCACCGTTTATTTTTATTGTTGGATCGGGCCGTCCGACCTCGGTATGACTTGCGCATGATTGTATTAATTGCTTCGGAAATTATAATAATTGATATTGCCTCATTGGCCTGAGATATAAACTGTTAAAATGATGAAAATGAATTTGGGAAAAATTTCTTGTTAACAAAAGAATTGTTTACTTATTTCATGGTATCGGGCTTACATCCGTTTTACATGATCCGTGCTTAATCATATCATTGGTATATTAATTATAGCCCATAGTAAGTGTCCGAGTCGACCCCTCGTCACTACTTCTTCGAGGTTAGGCGGGATACTTACTGGATACGCATTGATTTACGTATTCATGCTACACTTGTTGCATATTTTTGTGCAGGTACACATATGTTTAGCGGCCTTGTGAGCGCAGAGGCACGATTATGGCAGGGACTTAGGTGAGCTGCATCTTATGTACGACCCGCAGCCAGCAGAGTCTCCTTCAGAGTGTTGTATTTTCTTTCCTGTCCAAATTTGTATTCCGAACAGTTATTATATTTTATCTTACATTCCTAGTTAATGCTCATGCACTTATGACACCTGGTTTTGGGATGATTATGGGTTGCATTGTGTTGAAATTTGTTTTTAAAAGATATTATTATGTATTTTGTAGACTCCATCTTCTACTATTTAATTGAGGGGAAAAAAACTACGATTTCAAAAATATTAAAATGAGACCAGAATTAAGTATTTAGTGTTGCCTTCCCTGATAGCGGTGCCCGGCACCATCACGATCTTTAATGGAGTTTGAGTCATGACAACATGGTATCAGAGCACTAGGTTCACTTAGGTCTCACGAGTCATGAACAAGTCTAGTAGAGTCTTGCGGATCGTTACGGAGGGCGTCTGTACTTATCTTCGAGAGGCTACAGGGCTGTTAGGAGCACTTCCCTTCTTGATTCCTCATCGTGCGATTTGATTCCTATGAGGCTTATGCCTTCATTTCCTTCTCATTCAATCTTATGTGACGTGAAGCGTTGGTTATAAATCGGGAAGTGAGGAATTGTAATGGTATTACAGATGTGGTGCGGGATATTTCTCCCTGCATAGTTGTTTGGGCTATTGTCGTTGCCTTGCGGAAAGATATTCTGTCATTTTAGCTCAGTAACTGTACTTCTGAGATGCTTTGAGCTATGCACAAGTTGCTATGATGCTCATAAGTTGTAATTGCACGGTATTGATGTGATGGTAGGATGCTTGCCTATGTGTCGAGGTAATGAATGACTTGGAAGGAGGTTTACTCAGTGCATGGTTCCAAGATTCAGTATCTTATTTCCGGCGGAGGAAAAGCAATTGGCCTATGAATATCCAGATTTGAGTTGATAGAGTAACGAGGCTGTGATGTGGTGTCATCGTCCTTGTTGAACACGTTAAGGTTCGCTGATGTTATGGCCTTCTTCAATTTGCCTTTGGGGCAGGGTACTGTAAAATGGTGCTTAAGATGCGGTTGTCAGAGATAATGGAATGTAGCAGTTTCGTAATGGAATTGGCACTTCTAGTATTGATGGATCAAGGAAGATGATCTTCGGAAAGGCTAAAGTCGGTAGCGATCGATGGGTTCAAGTGCTACAGAGGTATATTTTGATTTACGGCAACAACTGGACAGCGAAGGATGAGGAAGAATGTGTGGGAAGTGTCCTGTCGCGGTTAAGTTTCTAGAAGGCCAAGTGTGAGAAGCAGAAATCGGGTAGTTGCTTAAAGGAGAAGGTTTAACCAAAGTGGGAGAGTGGCAGAGTAGCATATGGGTTACTGATTTCATAGTAATTGTACCTAGTGCAGCGACATTGGATGATGTCGCCATGGAGTTTCCACATGCGGGTTATCTCTTGTGAACATGTTAGCTGTCGCGTGGTATTGATGAAGCTTCTACAAAGAATTTCTACTGACTATTCAGGAAGAGGTCGAATATGTGCATGTGTCTAGTGATTCAGAGTGGCTATGAAGAGTTTAACATAAAGGTTTCGAGGAATTTGGTGGGTTTATTGTGCAAGATCATGTCAACGATGAAGAAAGAATCTTGGCGGGTTCTAGAGTTATGCAGTGGTAACTTCAAGCTAAGTGGGAGAGTCCCACCGCCTACAGGTTGATTGCATGATCGTCTATTTGTAAGCTTTTTGGTTATCGGCATATTGATGGGTTATTACGACTAAGGAAAGGGAACATCAGGGGTAATCCGAGCAGAGCAATTGATCAATGTGTGCTATATTTGGCCTTATCGATTCATGTTCAGGCTTTGGGAAGACTCGGAGTTTATGTTTCGTGTAGATGTGATGTACAAAGAAAGTAATTCAGCTGGGTGCTTATTGAGAGAGTGTTCATGTGCTAGCAGAGCCTTGGAGTTGATTATATTCGGGACCAGGTCGGAATGGGTGACTCTCAACAACGGTCCTAGTGGATTCAAAAGTTAAAGTGCGGTGCCTAAGGATTTCGAGCTTGTAGTATGGTTAAGTATCGAGCTTTTGCAGCAGATTATAAAAGGGTCTTGAAGTGTTCTACGTTATCTTTGGGTTACGGTGTAGCATTAGAGGAATGGAAGAAAATAACTTCAGATTCATAGAGGGATTTTCCAGAATAGGTATACTAGTTGAAGATGCGAACATGCGCACAAGGAGGGTATGAGATGGTTCGTGGGATTTGAGACAGCGTGGTCTCGTGAAATAAGGTCACTCGGGATGAGTGCTGAATTAGGTTCGTGATGTAATGATTGGAACTATTATTATTTCTAAGGCAAGTTAAGAATAAATTGGGAAAGGACGGGTCGGCTAACAATAGTTGAACTGGCATGATGGTGGCAATGATTAGTTCTTTGTGCTGGTACGTGCGAGGCTTGACGGTCGCCGTAATTGACTTTATTTGGAGGAATTCAAGTATTATGGCATGTTATTTGTAGATGAATCCCGGAAGAGTTATGGTGGTTTAGACCACTACTTGAGGTTGGTATTTTCTGCGGATATAAGAATTCAGTCACGTGTTGCAGTGGTTCTCTTGAAATAAGTTAAGTATAAGGTTTCTATATGATGAAGTGTTTACCCTATTAGTGGTTCAGGAGTTATGATGTAATTCTTGTACACTTGCGCATTGGAGTGGTTTAGTGCATCAAGTAGCATGGGATTCGAAAGTTGAGGATTCGAGATTGCGGTTCGGTGTTGACAAGGATGTCATGTGCTTTGATGAGTAGGAAAAAGTATTTAGATGTTTAAAATAATATGGTATTGTTTTCGGCGTCACCTAAGGTCGATGTCATGTGTAAGAGGCCTTGTGTATTGATTTATGAATTCTTGATTTGCTTTATATCTTTAGTGTGGTCGGTTGTATGGATATGCATACTTGTTACCTGGTGCGGAAGGTCATGGGAGCGTATCCCACAGGAAGAAGGTATAAGTGTGATGTGTAGTCACTTGATTGAGTGAATATTGAAACCAAGTATGAAGATTGTGGCGATATCGCTAATTCGAGAATTTATGCTTGAAGGGCGCTCGATTCACTTAGTTGTGGGTTGTGGAAGTTTGTTCCAATTATGATGGTTGTTCTTGTGTGTTATGGGAAAAAGGGTTATTATGGATCCTATAAAGGTTATTAGCCTAGTACGGTGCGATCAGAATCGGCTTGAGGTCTGTGGATGGATTTAAATATGAATATGGGCTCTATATCAGGCTGGATGTGTTCATTTCAGCATAGCGCTCCTTATGGAGGAGTATTCAGACGTTGGATGTCGTTTCGTCGTTGGCTATTTCATGTAATACTATATTGTGCCGTGTGAGTTGTGAAACGGCTTGGTAAATTTCGTATGTGTTGAGGTTTCGCATAGCGATGGTGTTATGTGAGCAGGATGGCTCTCGAGATTCAAATCATATATCGCACCTTAGTTGTGCTTAAGTTTTGTAGCGTATGGCGCTATCTGTCTCCCCAGGGATGGTGTTATGCACTTAGCGTGCTTGTGTCTGATATTCGGATATTTTGTAGTAATGAGAATCTAACTCGGTAAGTATTTCCTTATAGATTGTTTTTTTGTGTGAATCAGGTGGCACGCCGCCACAGGTATGTTGTTTGGATCGGGTTACACGCCGCAACAGTGTGATGTTGAGTACAGTCCCCTATATTCTATTTTGCATGTTTGGTGTCCCATTTTCTGAGGAAGGTTCATGACACCTTTTCGGTTGTCTAATTAGTTGCGTGAGTTAAGTAGTCCCTTCCAGAGTTCATTTTCCTTATGTATCACATTCGAGTTGGTAGCTGGTTGGTACATTGTGGAATCACATGAGACTTTTGATCGTGTCTGAGGTGGCTTATTTCCTGAGCAGCTTGTACTGGTGTGAGACGAGATTATTGGATCTGGGATCAGTGCGATCGGATTATATGAAGTATAGTAAAGAGCAAATACCATTATTTGGTTATAATGGGGTGATGATTCTAGTCAGGAGGAAAGACTCAATGATTTGTTGACTCAACAGTCGGTTATGAATTTCTACACGTCTCTTCTGTCGTGGAGGTATTGCAAGAGTTGGAACCAGACTTATATATGTCATGAGGTGCATGGTGAGCATCAGATTTGGGGAATGTCGGCTATTATGATCAGAGAATGTTATTATGGCCATGTGAATGTTGCAGTGCATGGTGTGAATTCGGCAAAGGTATGCAGTCGTGTTCTGGTACATCGTGTGGAGAGTGATACGGTGTTTGTGTGTTGGAAGCAGGCCTTGCAGAGAATTCCAGATATTGGAACTGGTCTCTAAGGCATATTTGCCTAAATAAAAGAGAATATCTTCAGATTTGATCGAGCTAATGTGTTCAACTAACTTGTGGTAGCACGGGTAGGTGCACGAAGTGGTAAATAGTGATTTCGGACAACTCCAGCGCAGTTCTTAGCACGTTCGAGGACGAATGTATGTTTAAGTGGGAGAGAATATAACGACTCGATTGATTTGAAAAGTAAATTCTCATTTCGGAAGCTTTAAGTTGGAAGAATTGACTAAGGTTGGATGTTTGAGTAAACGATCTCGGAATCAGGATTTGAAGGTTCCAACAGGTTCGTATGATGAGTTTGTACTTGGGTGTATGTCTGGATCGGGTTTTGGATGACCCGGGAGCATTTCAGCGCGTATTGTGGAAGTTGACATTTTGGAAGAATTTCATAAATTTGGGTCGAAGTGCATCTCAATGTTATCAATGTCTGGCTGGGATTCCAAGTCTGGGAATAGCTCCGCATGGTGATTCTGGTATTGGGAGCGTGTCCGGAAGTGGATTCGGAGGTCCGTAGGTCATTCTGGAGTCATTTGGCTAAAGCTAGAAATTTGAAGGTTTTTGAGGAGTTTGATCGGAAGTGGACTTTTTGATATCGGGGTCGGAATCCGATTCCGGAAGTTGGAATAGGTCTGTAATGTCAAATGTGACTTGTGTGCAACATTTGAGGACAATCGGACGAGATTTGATAAGTTTCAGCATCGGCTATAGAAGTTACAGTTTCAAAATTCATTAAGTTTGAATTGGGGTGTGATTCATGATTTCGATGTTGTTTGATGTGATTTGAGGTCTCGAACAAATTTATGTTATGTTATGGGACTGGTTGGTATGATTGGATGGGGTCCCGGGAGCCTCGGGTGTATTTCGGGGTGATGTCGGATCATTTGGAGCTGCTTGGGAACTACTGTTGCTGGTGTCTGGTGTCCTTCTTCGCGAACGCGAAGGCAGTCCCGCGTACGCGAAGAGTAAATTGTGCGGCTGTTGAGATTGGCCTTCGCGAATGCGAAGGTTGAGACGCGAACATGGTGAAGAACTTGAGGAACCTACGCAAATGCGAGTGGGGAGTCGTGAACGCGTAGAAGGAAATGAGGACTGGGCCTGAGGATGTTTGGCCTATGCGAACGAGAGGCTGGGTATGCAAACATAAAGCAGTGAGGGCGGAAAGCTTCGCGAACGCGTCGTGAGGAACACGAAAGGGTTGCCGCGTTCGCGAAGAAGGAGTCAGATTGGGCAGTGAGATGTTTTAAAACGGGAGTTTTGGACATTTTTACTTCATTTTCTCCATGGGAGCCGGTCTTGGGGTGAGTTTGGAGCTCCATCTTCATCATCTATGTTAAGGTAAGTGATTCCCACATATTAAAAGTTAAATACATGGTTTATATATGGATTTAGACATGAAAATTTATAGAAATTGTGGGGTTTTGATACGAAACCTAGAAATTGGTATTCTTGGATTCTGATCACGAATTTGGGCATGAAATGGAGAATAAATTATATATTTGAGTTCGTGGGGTTATGGGTAAAGTTTATCTTCAAAAAACATTTGGAATCCGGGCACGTGGGCCCGAGGGTGATTTTATCCACTTTTCGAACGTAGTTGGAAATTGTTATAAAATAATTAATTATGAGTATTAGAGCATATTTTGATTCGGTTGCGTCATATTTGACTAGTTTCGGAGCGACGGGCATCCGTTTGAATGATCGAAGCGATGTTGGAGCCGGTTATGGAATTTCGGAGCAAGGTAAGTCTCCTTCCTAACCTTATAAGGGGGAATTAAACCCATAGGTGAACTAAATTATTGTGTGCTTCCATTTGTGGGGGCTACTACGCACGAGGTGACGAGAGTCCGTACGTAGCTACTAGCTATGCCTACGTCCGAGTAGTTTTAGGCTCGCATCATGCCTTGTTGATATTGTTATTGATTTATGTATATTGTTTGCCTTGAGAGGGAGCGAGATTGAATCAGCATCTTATGTACTACCCACAGCCAGCAGAGTCTCCTTCAGAGTGTTGTATTTTCTTTCCTGTCCAAATTTGTATTCTATACAGTTATTGTATTTTATCTTACATTCCTAGTTAATGCTTATGCACTTGTGACACCGGGTTTTGGGATGATAATGGGTTGCACTGTATTGAATTGTTTTTAAAAGATATTATTATGTATTTTGTAGACTCCATCTTCTACTATTTAATTGAGGGGGCAAAAAACTACGATTCAAAAGTATTAAAATGAGACCAGAATTAAGTATTTAGTGTTGGCTTGCCTGACAGCGGTGTCCGTCGCCATCACGACCTTTAATGGATTTTGGGTCGTGACACAGGCTCTAATACCAATTGATGGGAAACAGGTATATATGGTAGAAGCAAATAGCCAGGATCACTTGCATATAATATAGATAACACATAATCACAGACTTTAATCAAACATAAAAGCGATATTTATCTCTTGAAGCTTGACCACGATCGTAAAAAGAGCCTTCAAGTAAGAGCGAAACCATCCACGAGATCATCCTCCAGTTCCACAGTCTTCTGCTGTGTGACCTAAATAATGCCCGGAATTAGCGAAATTCGTATGGGCGAATTTCTCCTAGGAAAGCCATGTAATACAAACTCTAGCCTCTTTATGGAATAAGACCTCTTTATATAGCCACAGGTTTTAGGGTTTAAAACCCTTTCCTAAACCTGTTGGGTCTTCCTTTTCTACCAAGAAATATGATTCCATTTAATTCCTAATTATTCGGGCACAGCAGGGACCACAATATTAAATTAACGAGGCTTCCTATTATGGACTTAATTCGAAATATCCGAATTAATACTACCATAATAAATTATGAATTATTCCACTCAAAATTCGTAACTGAACTCCTCAATCCAGTTTCAAAATTCTTCCATTAAACCTTATTTAACTTCATCATGTTAAGATTTAGATACTAATCAAATAAATTAAATTACTGACAATTTAATTCATTGATTATTTACTTTAGACTTTCGCTTAACTTATTTCAGGTAACAGATACAAAATCCACCTGCAGGGTTTACACATAAAAACTTATAAACTTTCATAATGGTGTATCATCAATCTCTAGACCGAGACATGGATTCCATCAGCTAACTATTGTTTTGCCAATGTATATCATCATTGTCCAATTTACCAGGCATATTGACCCACAAAAGAATCTCACCTTTTAATAAATCAAAATAATAAATAATATACACAACTAATAATAATTATATCAAGATTAAGAGTATAAGTACATTTAGTGGCTAGAGAAGTTATTTTATTAAGTCAATATAAAATACTTATCTCTACTTGGTCCGTTCAATACATACAAAATGTAATAGCACAAGAAGTCAAAATTAAACCATTCTCATAATCAAGATAAACTATATTTAATCTTGTGCTACAATCATTCCTGATAGTTTGTCCAATTCCATCAATTGATTGTGAACATGATTTTTATACTTATAAGAACCGACGATTTAATCTTCTGTGTATAGCTAAACTCTATACACTAAATCATATACTATATAAGTAAATGACACAAACGAATATATGATCTATTTAAAACTTTGTTAAAATGAATAAATAATTGTTCCATAATAAATACTATATACAAACCAAAATCTATGGTTAATAGTATATGTCCCAACAATCCGGAGTCGTGATCGCCAAGCAATTTCTACTGTTGCAATCCCAAGAATTGTCACGACCTCGAAATTCCTACCTTCGGACCGTGATGGCGCCTAACATTTCACTTGCTAGACAAGCCAATATTAGAATAATATTATCCTTTTTTAAAATAATTTTTAGATTTATTAATAATCAAAAAAACAAATGCGGAAGTAAAGTCTAAAATATAGTGAATAATCCTTAAAAACAACGGTGTCTAAATACCATCCCAGAATTGGTGTCACAAGTACACGAGCTTCTAGAATAATACAAATAAAGGTCTGAATAAAATAAAGTTGTCTGGAAATAAACACACAGCTAAAGTAAAATAGACGGGGACTTCAGAACCGCGGACGCCATGCAGTTATACCTCAAGTCTCCTCTGGTAGCTGAAATTCGAGCAAGTCTATGGTACGCTGCTAGGACCAACACCAAAATCTGCACAAGAAGTGCAGAGTATAGTATCAGTACAACCGACCCCATGTACTAGTAAGTGCTGAGCCTAACCTTGACGAAGTAGTGACGAGGCTAAGGCATGTCACTTACATTACCTGTACGCAGTATTAGTAACAGCAACAGTAATAGAAATAAATCAGGAAACTCATTTATAATAATTGAAGCCAACTCAGCAGTTATAACCTATTATCATTTTCATCAATTTTGTTGCAGCGTGCAACCCGCTCCCACAATATATTCACATTCAATTCTATTGCAGCGTGTAACCCGCTCTCACAATATATTCACATTTGGTTCTGTTGCGGCGTGCAACCCACTCCTCCAATATATTCATTTTAACCAAGTCTGTTGCGGCGTGCAACCCGATCCCC
>AWOL01S0023279.1:149653-190066 GCA_000715115.1 Nicotiana otophora | reverse complement strand
AATTCACATAACAAATAATTTAAGGGTTCTATTCCCTCAAGTCAAGGTTAACCACGACACTTACCTCGCTTTGCAATTCCAATCAATTACTCGACCACAACTTTTTCTTTTAAATTTATCTCCAAAAGCTTCAAATCTATTCATAAACAATTCGATATACTCAATACGAATCATAGGAATTAATTCCATATGAATTTACAAATTTTCTGGATAAAAATCTAAAATTTATTAAAATATTCAATAGTGGGACCCACATCTCAAATCCCGATAAAACTTACGAAATCCGAACACCCATTCCGAGACGAGTCCAACCATACAAAAATTATCCAATTCCGATGTCAAATGGAACTTCAAATCTTAAATTTTTATTTTTGGAAGATT
The DNA here is from genome assembly GCA_000715115.1 of Nicotiana otophora. Classification (NCBI taxonomy): domain Eukaryota; kingdom Viridiplantae; phylum Streptophyta; class Magnoliopsida; order Solanales; family Solanaceae; genus Nicotiana; species Nicotiana otophora. The sequence goes on along the minus strand of AWOL01S0023279.1, from coordinate 189,685 downwards.
TTATAAAAATCTGATTTTTCTTCCAAATTTTCACGGATTCATGATATAAATGAGTATGAAATCATGAAATATAATCAATATAGGATAAGGGACACTTACCCCAATATTTTTCCCTGAAACTCGCCCAAAGATCGCCTTACCCGAGCTCAAAAATAGAAAAGAGTTGAAAATGGGTCGAAACCCCATTTCCAGAACTTAAGTTATGTTTTTCAGATTTTTATTGATCGCGATAGCGTAGAACAAAATTTGCCCAGGTTCATTTTACTCTTCGCGATCGCAGAAATGGCTTCGTGATCGCGAAGCACATTTTGGCTGCCCAGACTTTTAACTCTACGCGATCGCGTAAATGCTCATGCTATCGCGGAGTATATTTTTCCAGCCTTAGGCGATCGCGTACTTACTTGTGCGATCGCGTAGCACAATTGACGTGTCTAGCTTCTGCCTTCCTTTCTTCTACGCGATTGCAGCTGGTCCCTTGCGTTCGCAGTGCACTGGGAGTATACCTTCCGTGGTCGCGTGCCTATCTTCGCGAACACGAAGGGTAAAACTCACTACTTTTAATTTCCTCTCCGCGATCGTAGGAATGGCTTCGCGATCGCGAAGCACAATGTACCAGATGACAACAGAATCTCAAAACTCAGATTTTTAAGTTCAAAATCATCCCGTAGCCTATCCGAAACTCACTCGAGCTCTCGGGCTCCAAACCAAACATGCACTCAAGTCCTAAAACATCATACAAACTTGCTCGCGCGATCAAATCGTCAAAATAACACCTAGAACTACAAATCGGATACCAAATCAAAGTAAATTTTCAAGAAAACTTTAAAACTTATATGTTTACAACCGGACGTCCGAATCATGTCAAATCAACTCCGATTCTCACCAAATTCGACAGACAAGTCATAAATATTATAGTGGACCTATACCGGGCTCTGGAACCAAAATACGGACCCGAGGTCAATAAATCCAACATCAATAATTTCTTAAAAATCATTAAGCTTTCAAGCTTTTAATTTTTCATCAAAATTCTATATCTTGAGCTAGGGACTCAGAATTCGATTCCAGGCATACGCCTAAGTTCCAATTAATGATACGGACCTACTAGAATTGTCAAAACACTGATCTGGTATGTTTACTCAAAATGTTGACCAAAGTCAACTCAATTGAGTTTTAAAGCTCTGTTTCACATTTTAATCCATATTTCGCATAAAAACTTTTCGAAAAATTATACGGATTGCTCACGCAAATCGAGGAATAATAAATAGTGCTTTTCGAGGTCTTAGAATACATAATTACTTATTTAATTTAAAGATGACATTTTGGGTCATCATATGCTCCACCTCTAAAACAAACGTTCGTCCTCGAACGGAGTTAGAAAAAGTACCTGAGCTGGTGAATAAGTATGGATATTTACTACGCATGTCCGACTCGGACTCCCAGATAGATGCCTCTACCGGCTGACCTCTCCATTGCACTCGAACTGAAGGATAACTCTTAGACCTCAACTACCGTACCTGCGAGGCTAAAATAGCCACCGGCTCCTCCTCGTAAGTCAAATCCTTGTCCTATTGGACTAAGCTAAAATCTAACACATGGGACGGATCACCATGATATTTCTGGAGCATAGACACATGGAACACCGGATGAACCGCTGATAAACTAGGTGGTAATGCAAGCATGTAGGCTACTTCACCCACCCTTTCAAGAATTTCAAAGGATCCGATATACCTAGGGCTCACCTTGCCCTTCTTTCTGAACCTCATTACACCTTTCATAGGTGAAACTCGGAGCAATATTCTTTCTCCAACCATGAATGCAATATCACAAACTTTACGGTCGACATAACTCTTTTGTCAAGACTGAGCTGTGCGAAGTCGATCCTGAATAATCTTGACCTTATCCAAGGCATCTTGTACCAAATCGGCACCCAATAACCGAGCCTCTCCCGGTTCAAACCAGCCAACTGGCGAACGACATCGCCTTCCATATAATGTCTCAAATGGAGCCATCTGAATGCTCGACTGGTAGCTATTATTATAAGCAAACTCCGCAAGTGACAAGAAATGATCCCAAGAACCTCCAAAGTCTATAACACAAGCACGAAGCATATCTACCAATATCTGAATGATGCGCTTTAACTGCCCGTCTGTCTGTGGATGAAATATTGTGCTAAACTCAAACCGCGTGCCTAACTCACGTTGTACAGCCCTCCAGAAATGTGAGGTAAACTACGTACCTCGATCTGAAATAATATACACGGGCACACTGTGAAGGCGGACAATCTCACGAATGTAAATTTCAGCTAACCTTTCTGAAGAATATGTAACTACCACTGGAATGAAATGTGCTGATTTGGTTATCCTGTCCACAATGACCCAAACTGCGTCAAACTTTCTCTGAGTCCGTGGGAGTCCAACAACAAAATCCATAGTGATACGCTCCCATTTCCATACAGGAATTTCTAACTTCTAAAGCAAACCACCAGGTTTCTGATGCTCGTATTTAACTTGATGACAATTCACCCACTGAGCTACATATGCAACTATATCCTTCTTTATTCTCCTCCACCAATAATGTTGCCGTAAATCTTGATACATTTTAGCGGCACCTAGATGAATAGAATACCTAGAACTGTGTGCCTTTTCAAGAATTAATTCACGAAGCCCATCCATATTAGGCACACAAATACGACCCTGCATTTGCAGAACTCCATCTCTCCCCACAGCAACCTGTTTAGCATCACCATGTTGCACCGTGTCCTTAAGAACAAGTAAATGAGGATCATCATACTGCCTCTCTCTGATGCGCTCATATAAAGAAGACCGAGCGACTGTGTAAGCTAGAACCCGATTGGGTTCTGAAATATCTAACCTCACGAACTGATTAGCCAAAGTCTGAACATCTGCAGCTAATGGCCTCTCACCAACCGGAATATACGCAAGACTGACCATACTCACATCATTTCTACTCAAAGCATCGGCCACCACATTGGCTTTTCCGGGGTGTTACAAAATGGTAATATCATAGTCTTTCAACAACTCCAACCATCTTCTCTGTAAGATCTTTTTGTTTGAACAGGTACTGAAGACTACGATACGCAGTAAATACCTCACACGAGACACCGTAGAGTTAATGCCTCCAAATCTTCAGCGCATGAACAATGGGTGCCAGTTCTAAGTCATGAACAAGATAATTCTTCTCGTAAACCTTCAACTGCCGCGACGCATATGCAATCACTCTGCCATCTTGCATTAATACTGCACCAAGCCCAATGTGAGATGCATCACAATATACTGTATACGATCCTGAACCTATGGGTAATATCAACACTGGCGCCGTAGTCAAAGCAGTCTTGAGTTTCTAAAAACTCAACTCACACTCGTTTGACCATCTGAATGGGACACCTTTCTGGGTCAGTCTGGTCAGTGGGCTTGCTATAGATGAAAACCCTTCCACAAACCAACGATAATAACCTGCCAAACCCAGGAAATTCCGGATCTCTATAACTGAAGTAGGTCTAGGCTAATTCTGAACAGCCTCTACTTTCTTAGGATCCACTTTTATGCCTTCTACCAACACAACATGCCCCAAAACGGCAGCTGAGTCTAACCAAAACTCACATTTTGAAAACTTGGCATATAATTGATTATTCTTCAAAGTCTGAAGCACACTCCATAGATACTGCTCATGCTCCTCTCGACTGCTAGAGTAAATCAAGATATCATGAATGAATACAACTACAAAAGAATCCAAATAGGGCTTGAACACACGATTCATCAAATCCATAAATATTGTTGGGGCATTTGTCAACCCAAATAACATCACTAGGAACTCATAATGCCCATACCGAGTTCGAAAAACTGTATTAGGGACATCAGATGCCCTAATCTTCAACTGAGAGTAACAAGACCTCAAATCGATCTTCGAGAATACCTTGTCACCCTGAAGTTGATCAAATAAGTCATCAATTCTTGGCAGCGGATATTTGTTTTTCATAGTGGCCTTGTTCAACTGCCGATAATCTATACACATCCGCATAGAGCCATCTTTCTTATTTACAAATAATACTGGTGCACCCCAGGGTGAGACACTGGGTCTAATGAATCCCTGATCAAGCAAGTCTTGTAACTGCTTTTTCAATTCTTTCAACTCCGACGGGGCCATACGGTATGGTGGAATAGAAATGGGCTGAGTGCCCGGAGCCAAATCAATACAGAAGTCAATATCTCTGTGGGGTGGCATCCCCGGCAGATCTATAGGAAATACTTCTAGAAATTCACGAACAACTGGTACTGAGTCCATAGAAGGAACATTCGCATTGGGATTGCGAATATAAAGCCAAATAGGCTAGACACCCTTTCTCTACCATACGCCGAGCTTTCATATAAGAAATAACCCTGCTGGCAGAATGACCAGGAGTTTCTTTCCACTCTAAAAGAGGTAACCCCGGCATAGCTAGGGTCACTGTCTTGGCATAACAATCCAATATAGCATGATAAGGGGACAGTCAATCCATACCCAAGATGACATTAAAATCTACCATATCAAGAAGTAGAAGATCCACACTAGTCTCAAGATTACCAATAGTAACCACACACGAACGATTGACATGATCTACTACAACAAAGTCTCCCACCGGTGTAGATACATACAAAATCACTTAGAGAATCACAAGGCACAACCAAATATGAAGCAAAATAGGAGGACACATAGGAATAAGTAGATCCTGGATAAAATAGAAATGAAGCATCTCTATGGCAAACTAGAATAATACCTGTAATCACAGCATCAGATGGCTCGGCCTCAGGACTAGCTGGAAAAGCATAAAATCGGGGTTGGGCCCTACCACTCTGAACTGCGTCCTTGGGATGACCTCAAACTGGCTGGCCTCCACCTCTAACGGTCTGACCTCCACCTCTAATGGCCTGACCTCCACCTCTAATGGCCTGACCTCCACCTCTAGCGGCCTGACCCCTACCTCTAGCTGGCTGAGCAGGCGGTGAAGCAACCAGTGCTGGTGTGATGGCACGAGAATCTTGCCGAGATCTATTACTCGCCAATCTAGGGAAATACCTCCTGACGTGACAAATGTTCCCACACTCATAACACCCATCCTGATGTTATGGCTGCTGAAGCTGACCCAAATGGGTCGGATAACCATTGTAGTAACTCTAGAGTGGTGAATCACTGATAGGAGCTGAATGTGCACTGAATGCCGGCTGCCCAGAGTAAGGCATAATAGGGTCGTGACTCCCTAAAGCACCGGGAGATGCATGGAGTGCTGAATGAAATGGTCTGGGAGGATGACCCCTACAAAAATTACCCCTACCTCCAGACGAGGCACCACTGAAACCACCGAACTAACGAGGCCTCTTATTGTACCTCTGCCCCTTCTCCTGTGCAAGAACCATCTCGATCCTCCTTGCGACATTAGCAGCCGCCTGAAAAGAAATCTCACTTCCGGTCTCCTTGGCCATCTGAAGTCTGATAGGGTGAGTGAGTCCTTCAATAATCCTCATCACTCTCTCTCCCTCCGTAGGTAGTAAAAGGAGAGCATGACGGGCCAAATCCACAAAACGGGACTCATACTGAGTAACAGTCATACTGCCCTGCTGTAAACACTTAAATTGCTTACGAAATTCCTCTCTTAGTGTGATAGGGAGGAACTTCTCCAAAAACAGCTGAGAGAACTGCTCCTAGGTAAGTGCAGGAGATCCGACTGGTCGGGTCAATGTATAGTCTCTCCACCACCTCTTGGCGGAACCCGTCATCTGAAATACAGCAAAATTAACCCCATTGGTCTCAACTATACCCATGTTCCGCAATACGTCGTGGCAGCGTTCAAGATAATCTTGTGGGTCCTCAGAAGGTGTACCATTGAAGTAAACTGGAAAGAGCTTAGTGAACTTATCCCATATAGAGCTAATTCTTGCAATGTGTTTGCACCAGATTTTCACACACAAAAAATAAACTGCAATCACAGGATAAATATGAAGTAAAATAGATTTTACTAATAAATTATGAGTACAATTTTGTATGTTCCCTTAATTCTTCTCTTCGAATTATTCTTTGTAATTCGAAGGCTGAAACATCGAGTTTCTCAAACTTAAGATGATTCAAAGTTGCAATCCATGAAAGAAAAAATAGGATAGTTTATTTAATTAAGGAAATCTAATTTGATTAATTAGATTTCCTTAATTAAATAAACTATCCCATTTTTTCTTTCATGGATTGCAACTTTGAATCATCTTAAGTTTGAGAAACACGATGTTTCAGCCTTCGAATTACAAAGAATAATTCGAAGAGAAGAATTAAGGGAACATACAAAATTGTACTCACAGTTTATTAGTAAAATCTATTTTACTTCATATTTATCCTGTGATTGCAGTTTATGTTTTGTGTGTGAAAATCTGGTGCAAACACATTGCACGAATTAGCTCTTTTTCTTGTAATGATATAAACTTATCTCTCTCTCTCTCTCTCTCTCTCTCTCTCTCTCTCTCTCTCTCTCCCCTCTCGGCGTACAGTAGTTAGCCTGCGCTGGTGTGTCTATGGCAAGGGAGAGAGGACGCGGAAGGAGACAAGGAAGGGGTTGAGACCGTCCAAAGAAAGTACTGATCATCACCTTCGGTATCTCAGTGGAAACACGCAACACGGAACCTAGTTTTACAGTTGAGGAATTACCAATATACCCCCAGGCAACTGAACAAGGGGGAGATAAAGAGGGAAGCTTAGGAGAAGCATCAATTGGAGCGGTTAAGAAGCTCCAATTGAGCCCAGCAACACCAGAGGAACGAGCAAATCTTTAAGTAAAGGAAATGAAGGAACCTGCTCCTCCACTAGTGAAGCAGACCAATGGAACACTACCAAAAACAGGGGAAGGAATCAAGCAGGCAGAGAAAGAAGAACCTCAAGGGTGGGTGAACTTATTTGCTAAAAATAGGGCAGCTGAAAATGGTATGGCCCTAACCTATATCCCACCACAAGTCGTGAATGGTCAAATGATTATCAAATTGGACAAAGCTGAAGTAGATAGAGAAACTGAGAAATGGAAAGGGGCTTTAATTACATATCTAATTGGAGATATGTCGGGTTATAATGCTATGAAGATGTACATAGAACTTAACTGGAATTCTATCTCAGAACCAGATCTATATATGCATGAGAAGGGATACTACATAGTCAAATTCAAAACGAGAGAAGATATGCAGGAGATTTTGTACTCAGGCCCATATACTATTAGTAATAGACCTATTATCCTTAAGCAATGGTCAACTGATTTTGATTTTGAGAAGGAGTTTCCAACAGGGATTCCAGTGTAGACTAAATTCCCTAAACTACCATTGAACTGTTGGGGGAGCAACTCACTTAGCAGGATAGCCAGCTCCATTGGCACTCCCATGTATGCAGATAAATGTACTGCTAAGCAAATTAGAGTGTCATATGCAAGGATATTTATTGAAGTAGATGTGACTAAACCTCTGCTGGATGAGATAACTATGGAGGATCCTAATGGAAGAGTATTTAGGCAACCAATCATATATGATTGGAAACCTATGTTTTGTGAAAAATGCCATAGGGCATAAATTTCCAGAGTAGGAAAGAAGACAAGAGCAGCAACAAAAAGATCAAATGAAAGAAAAGATGGATCTAAAGAAATCAGTGCAACAATGGATTACCAGGGACAAAGGCAAGGCACATCAACAGGAGAAAACGTCTCAGGTGACAAAGCATAGCCAAGGTAACCAACACCAGTAGGAGACAAGAATAGTACCAAGTGTCACATAGGTTGGGCAGCATTCAGGGGTGAGGTAAAACAATGCACAAACACAACAGAAAGACACAAGTCCTGTGATATCAATCATGAATAAAAGGGAAGATTGTGCAAGCCCAGAACTAAATCTCATCAATTTTTCAGTGCTAGGATCAGTACCAGTAAGGAATGGTTTTGATGCATTAAACAAAAGTGGGAAAGTGACTCAGTCAGAACCTCTAGATATTGGAGGTAGAACAAAACGAACATTATGACTTGGCTATTTTGGAATTTACAGGGGTGAATAAGAGGTATAAGCAGAAGGAATTGAGATATATACTGAAAACAAAAAAATGGATTAGCTGGACTAATAGACACCAGGGTAATTGAATATTATGTTGGGGATATAAGTAATAATATAGTCCAAGGATATGGGTTCTGCATAACTACTTAACAACTAGTAATAGTCGAATATAGTTACTATGGGATAGTAACAGGTATAATGAGAGTAAGAAATTAGAGAGCTCACAAATGTTACACTGTGAAGTAAGAGGAATAACTGCAGAAGTGGAGTGTTATCTAACTATCATTTATAGATTTAACACAAATGAGCAGAGAAAGGAGTTATGTGAGTCTTTAAAAGTACTAGCTCAAGACATCACATTACCTTGGTTAGTGATAGGTAACTTTAATGCATTGCTTTATCCACAGGACGAGTTGCATGGGAACCCAGTCCACCAATCTAATATACAAGATTTTGCTGAATGCATTTAGTCAGCCAAGCTGAGTGAATAAACATGAAGAGGAGACTACTATACATGGACTAACTGTAACGACTCGACGGATCGTTTTGAGTATTGTAGCCTCGTTCCCCCATTTACTTCTTTTTCTATGCTCAATTATTGTTATATGACTTGTCGGGGAAGTTGGTTTGGTTTCGAGAATGTTTCGGAATGAGTTAAGACACTTAGTCTCAAGGTTGGAAGCTTAAGTTGAAAAGGTTGACCGCATATGGACTTATGTGTAAATGACCCCGAAATAGTATTCTGATAATTCCAATAGCTTTGTATTGTAATATTAGACTTAGAAATGTGTCCGGATATTTATTTGGATGTCCGTAGTTGAATTTGACTTGAAACAGTGAAAGTTGGAAAATTAGAAGTATTAGAAATTGAGAAGCTTGACCGAGAGTTGACTTAGTGTTTATCAGGCTCAGATTTTGGCTCAAAAAATTTTAATAGGTCTGTTATATTATTTATGACTTGTGTGCACAATTTGAGGTCAATCGTACTTGATTTGATAGGTTTCTGCATCGAAGGTAGAAGTTAAAATTTTTTCGTTTTCATTATGCTTGAATTAGGGTGCGATTTGAGGTTTTAGCGTTGTTTGACATGATTTGAGGTCTCGACTAAGTTCGTATGATATTTTAGGACTTGTTGGTATATTTGGTTGAGGTACTGTTGGCCTCGGGTGTGATTCAGATCGAATTCGAATTGCAAATCTGGAGTTGGGAAAAATTAGAGCTTCGGTTCTGGTGCAATCGCACCTGCGAAGGGTTGTTCCACAGGTGCGACCACGCAGAAGCGTCTCCGGTATCGCAGGTGAGAGTTTGGTTGGGCTACTAGATGATCGCTGGCATGAAGGGTGCACCACATCTGCGAGCTCGCAGATGCGGAATGTTAATCGCAGAAGCGGAAATGAAATTTGGAGGGTTGGACCCAAAAATGGGAGAAGGTCGCTGGTGCGACTCCGCAGATGCGAGAGCATGAGGTTGCCCAGGAAATCGCAGAAGCGATGGAATTATCATGCATGCAGGACTGCATGTGCAGTCAAGTGGATCGCATGTGCGAAGACCCCTAGACAAATTAGAATCTAAAGGGTTCCGAGCTTTTGCCATTTTTGGACTTCAAACACTTGGTTAGGGGTGATTTTTCAGAGAAACGTCACAAGACTTCAAGAGGTAAGTTACTTTTTGTCACCTTCATTCGATAACATTGAATTATGTTCGAGTTTTACCCCTAGTTTATATGATGTTAAGGTGTAAATTAGGAATTTTGGACTAGGGATTTAAAAATAAGAATTGAGGATTTGGAGGTCGAGTTGATGTCGGAATTGGGTAAATTTGGTACGGTTGGGCTCGTGGTTGAATGAGCGTTTGTATTTTCTAACTTTTATAGGAATCCGAGATGTGAGCCCCATATTTGACTTTTTGTTTACTCCTTTTGACTATGATTAAGAATTCAGAATTTTTGATATGGAATTGATCCCTATAACTTGTGTTGATTGTATAGAATTATTTATGACTAGATTCGAGGCGTTCGGAGGCCGATTCACGAGGCAAAGGCTTTCTAGCGGAGTGATTTAATTGCTCGAATAAGTATCTTATATACTTTCGGTCAAGGCACTAGTTGCCACGTGCTATTGGGTGCACACAGTAGTGGGAATGCACCCATGTGCGGGCACCAAGATTTATTTATTATTATCGGGTTATGCACGGGCTCTTATGAGTCGAGGAATTGCTGCTAAGTTTTAAGCTATGATGTTCCCCTATTGTAACATTTGTTGTGAACTAATTAAGCCATGTTTGAGGCTACATAGAGGTTTAATCCCTGAACGAACTTGATAAATGATTTTAAATGATAAAATTGTCGAATTTAGATATGATAGCACACTTTGCACATGCCTACACTTTAGTATGTCGTTTATACTAGTCCAGAGGCAAAACAAATCTTATTTCATTCATCATAGACATGTATATTTGCTTAATTGCTTCTGTATAATATGTTTGGACTGGAGGCATGTGACTATGCCGGGCGGATCCATATATTAATACTATTGGCACATGAATTGTCCGTGAAGTACGTGAGTTATCTATACGGTTCCATATATTGATACTATTGGCACGTGAGTTGTCTATGCAGCACGTGAGTTATCCATGCGGATTCATATATTGATACTATTGGCACGTGAGTTGTCCGTGCGAATTCATATATTGATACTATTGACACGTGAGTTGTTCGGGTAGCACGTGAGTTGTCCGTGACGGATCCATATATTGATACTATTGGCACGTGAGTTATCCATGCAATACGTGAGTTGTCCGTGCGGATCCATATATTGATATCATTGACATGTGAGTTCTCCATGTCGTACGTGAGTTGTCCGTGCAATGTGTGGAAATTATATTCCTTTTATTATTTATCTGATTTAATTGTCTTTCCTTCCTCTACATGTTATGATATTATCTGTATAGGGTATTTGAAAAATTGTGCACATGCACCTTCGGTTACTCTTATCACGAAATTTGAGGTGTTGGTTGTAAATATTGCTCTGTGTTGATTTCTAATGGCAGAACCACATCAAAATGACTAGTATCATCAATAATTTAATCTTCTCTTACCTTTTCTTGTTTATTTATGATACTTATTAAGTTTGTTGTACTCGTACTACACTCTGCATTTCATGTGCAGACCGAGGTACTTTCGGTACAGTGGTTTCTGAGTTTTTGAGCTTTTTATCAGTTCGGAGACCATCAAGGTAGCTTCTTTAGCGTCCGCAGACCTTGACTCTCCTCCTTTATCTTTAAGTTTTTATTATGATGTTCTACCTTCCTAGACAGTGTTTCAGACCATATTTTTGTATAAATGCTCATGTACTTAGTGACACCCATATTTTTGGGAAAGTTGTATCAGTATTTATGGGATTTTTCTCTTAAACCTATTTTATTATGTTTTCAAATTAATGAATCGCATGATTTAGTGTGGTTGTCAGCTTTCCTAGTATTGTGATAGGCGCCAACACGATATGTGAGATTTTGGGTCGGGACAAGTTAGTATCAGAACCTAGGTTATGAAGGTCTCATGAGTCATGAGCAAGTTTAGTAAAGTCTTGCGTATCGGTACAGATACGTCTGTACTTATCTTCGAGAGGCTGTGGAACCCTTAGGAAAACTTTACATTCTTGTATTCTTGTCGTGCGAATTTGTTGATTCCTGAAATAAAATTTTTGTTATTCTATTCTCTTACATATGGTGAGGAGACTTGCTACCGGATCGAACGAACAACCATTAGTACAACTAGCCAGGACCATGAGGGGTCGGGCCCGTGGTAGAGGTCAAGGTGTAGATCGTACAACAGCTAGAACAACACCTTTACATCAACCAGTTGCTCCAGCTGAGGAGCATTTTCCAGCTGTAGTCGAGCCCGTGGGACCAGCTCAGGCACCAGTTGTGCCCATTGTGATTCCATCCCCTCAGGAGACTTTGGCCTAGATATTGACTGTTTGTACTAGCCTTGCTCTGGCGATTTCAGCTCAAACCGCACCAGCTACTTCTCTGGCCGGGGGAGGTACTCATACTCCCATTACCCATACTCCAGAGCAAGGGGTGCAGGGACCTTAGATACTTGGGGTACTACCAATCCAGCTGGTTACAGTTGCTCAGGCCAAGAGGGGTCCCATTATGAGTGATGATGAGCAAATGATACAAGAGAGGTTTGGGAGGCTTAGGCCTCCATCATTCAGTGGAGCTGAGTCAGATGATGGTCAGGATTTCTTGGATAGATGCCAGTGGATTCTTCGCATAACGGGTATTCTAAAGACTAATGGGGTCTCATTTACTACTTTTCAGCTGAGGGGGGCAACCTTCAGATGGTGTGAGACTTATGAGAGGAGCAGACAAATCGGTGCAACACCACTTTCATGGTATGAGGTTTCCGTTCTCTTCTTGTCAAAGTTTGTGCCACATCACAGTAGGGGCCGTCCTTATAGGCTCGCTCACATGGCTCGCCCAGCTCATCGTGGTGCATCAGCTAGCCACAGTGCTTACACTGCTCATCTGGGTCCATGATGATTCAGTGCATTACCAGCGTAGATTTCTTACCTATCTCGTCTGCTCATTTTTCTAAAGGCAGTTTCTCGGGTTATCAAGAGCAGCAACTCTATCATAGAAGGGTTGTTCCGAGTGCGGGGACTTGAGTCATATCAAGAGGAATTGTCCTAGACTATTGAGTCGGGTTCCACAGTCGAGTTCTCGGCCGATGATACTGGCACCAGTAGTTTCACCACACGCGTAGCCAGCTCGGGGTGGGGCTCAGGCAGTTAAGGGTCTCCCTGGGGGGGGGGAGGGGGCGATCAGGCGGTGGTCAGGCTCGATTCTATGTTGTTCCTGCCAGGCCAGGGGCTGTTGCTTTAGATGTGGTGATCACAGGTATTGTTTCAGTGTGCCACAGATATGCTTCCACATTATTTGGCCCTGGTTCTACTTATTCCTATGTGTCATCCTACCTTGATCGTTATCTGGATATGTCCCGGGAGTCCTTAGTTTTACCTGTTCATATATATACACTGGTGGCAATACTATTATTATGGACCATGTGTATCGGTCGTGTGTGGTGACTATTGGCGGATTGGAGACTAGAGTTGATCTCTTATTGCTTAGTAGGGTCGATTTTGACGTGATTTTAGGTATGGATCGGTTGTCTCCGTGTCATGCCTTTCTGGATTGTCACACTAAGGTCGTGACGTTGGTGATGCTGGTGTTGCCGAGGATAGAGTAGAGAGGCCCTCTAGATTATGTTCCCAATAGAGTAATTTCTTATTTGATGGGCCAACAGATGGTTGGGAAGGGGTATATCGCATATTTGGACATTATGAGAGATGTTGGTGCAGATACTCCTACTGTTGATTCTGTTCCGGTAGTATAAGACTTTCTGATATGTTTACTATAGATCTACTGGGTATGCCACCCGACAGGGATATTAATTTCAGTATTGACTTGGTGCTGGTCACTCAGCACATTTCTATTCCTCCGTATCGTATGGCACCACCAGAATTGAAGGAATTGAAAGAGCAGCTTCAGGAACTTCTTGATAAGGGGTTTATTAGGTCTAGTGTATCACCTTGGGATGCGCCAGTTCTGTTTGTGAAAACGAAGGATGGTACTATGCGGGTGTGCATCGACTACAGATAGCTGAACAAAGTTACAATCAAGAACAAGTATCCTTTGTCGCACATTGATTATTTATTTGACCAGTTTCTGGGAGTGAGGGTATTCTCTAAGATTAAATTGAAGTCTGGGTATCACCATTTGAAGATTCGGGATACAGATATTCCAAAGACGACATTCAGGACCCGATATAGTCACTGTGAATTACTCATGATGTCTTTTGGGCTGCCCAACGCCCCAGCAGCATTTACGCATATGATAAATAGTGTATTTCAGCCTTATCTTGACTCGTTTGTCATAGTATTTATTGATGATATCCTGGTATACTCCTATAGCAAAGAGGAGCATGTTCAGTACTTGAGGATTGTATTACAGAGGTTGAGGGAGGAGAAACTTTATGGAAAGTTCTCCAAGTGTGAGTTTGGGCTCAATTCTGTGGCGTTCTTCGGGAACGTGATGTCCAGTGAGGGGATCGAGGTAGACCCAAAGATGATAGAGGTGGTTCAGAGGTTGCCCAGACCATCTTCAGCTATTGAGATTCAGAGTTTTCTTGGCTTGGCCGGATATTATCGTTGATTTGTGGAGGGTTTCTCATCCATTGTAGTGACTATGACCAAATTGACCTAGAAGGGTGCCCCATTCAGGTGGTCAGATGAGTGTGAAGAGAGCTTTCAGAAGCTCAAGATTGCCTTGACCATAACTCCAATTCTAGTTTTGCCTTCGACGTGGAGTTCTTATATGGTGTATTGTGATGCTTCTCGGAATGGTATTGGGTGTATCTTGATACAGGATGGTAGAGTAATTGTTTATGCGTTGCGCCAGTTGAAACCTCATGAAACGAGCTACCGTATTAATGATTTAGAGTTGGCATCCATTTTTTGTGCATTAAAGATTTGAAGGCATTATCTCTACATAGGTCTTGTGAGGTATTTACAGATCACCGGAGTCTACAACACTTATTCAAACAAAAAGGATCTAAATTTGAGACAGTGCATATGGTTAGAGCAGCTAAAGGACTATGATATTACTATTTTGTATCATCCCGGAAAGGCCAATGTGACGGACGATGCCTTGAGTAGAAAGGCGGTGAGTATGGGTAGCCTTGCTTTTATTCCTGTTGGTGAGAGACCGCTTGATTCTGAAGTTCAGGCCTTGGCAAATCACTTCGTGAGATTAGATGTTTCGGAGCCCAGTCAGGTTTAAGCTTGTGTGGTTTCTCGGTCTTTCTTATATGATCGCATCAGAGAGTGTTAGTATGATGATCCCTATTTCCTTGTCCTTAAGGACACGGTTCAGCACGGTGATGTCAAGGAGGTTACTGTTGGCGATGATGGGGTGTTAAGGATGCAGGGTCAGATCTGTGTACCTAATGTAGATGGGCTACGTGAGTTGATTCTTGAGTAGGCCCACAGTTCACGGTATTCCATTCATTCCGGTACTGTAAAGATGTATCAGAACTTGAGGTAGCATTATTAGTGGAGGAGGATGAAGAAAGACATAGTGGGGTTTGTAGCTCGATGTCTAAATTGTCAGTAGGTGAAGTATGAGCATCAGAGACTGGGCGGATTACTTTAGAGGCTTGAGATTCCGGAGTGAAAATGGTAGCATATCACCATGGACTTCGTAGTTGGGCTCCCACGGACTTCAAGGATGTTTGATGCTATTTGGGTAATTGTGGATCAGTTGACCAAGTCCGTGCATTTTATTCCAATTGGCACTACTACTCTTCGGAGCGGTTGGTTGAGATTTATATCCGCAAGATTGTTCGCCTTCATGGTGTGCCAATGTCCATCAATTCAGACCTTGGCACGCAGTGTACATCAAAGTTTTGGAGAGCAGTACAACAAGAGTTAGGAACACATGTTTAATTGAGTACATCATTTCACCCTCAGACGGATGGACAGTCCGAGTGCACTATTTAGATATTGGATGATATGTTATGTGCTTCTGTTATAGATTTCGGGGCTTCTTGGGATCAGTTTCTGCCGCTTGCAGAGTTTGCCTACAACAATAGCTACTAATCAAGCATTCAGATGGCTCCATATAAGGCTTTGTGTGGGAGACAGTGTCTGTCTCCGGTGGGTTGGTTTGAACTGGTGAGGCTAGGCTATTGGGTAATGATTTAGTTCAGGAGGCTTTGGATAAGTTCAAGTTGATTCAGGATCAGCTTTGCACGACATAGTCTAGACAGAAGAGTTACGTCAATCAGAAGGTTCGTGATGTTGCTTACATGGTGGGGGAGAAGGTAGTTTTTAGAGCTTCACCTATGAAGGGTGTTATGAGGTTCAGGAAGAAGGGCAAGTTGAGCCCTCGGTATGTTGGGTCGTTTGAGGTGCTATAGAGGATTGGTGAGGTGGCCTATAAACTTGCATTGCCGCCTAGTCTATCGAGTGTGCATCCAGTATTTCATATTTCCATGCTCCGAAAGTATGTCGATGATCCGTCTCATGTTCTGGATTTCAGTACGGCTCAGCTAGATTGTGATTTGACTTATGATGTGGGGCTGATGTCCATTTTGGATCGACAGTAACAAAAGTTAAGGTCAAAGAACATAGCTTCAGTGAAAGTGTAGTGGATAAGCCAGCCAGTCGGGAAGGCTACTTGGGAGAGCGAGCGGGAGATACTGAGCAGATATCCACACCTATTTGAGACTCTAGGTATGATTCTAAACCCATTCGAGGACGAACATTTATTTAAGAGGGGGAGAATGTAACGATCTGGCCGGTCGTGTTGAGTATTGTAGCCCCGTTTATCCATCTACTGCTTTTCATATGCTCAATTATTGTTATATGACTTGCCGGGCTAGCTGGTTTGGTTCCGGGAATGTTTTGGAATGAGTTGAGACACTTAGTCTCAAGGTTGGAAGATTAAGTTAAAAAGGTTGACCGGATATGGACTTATGAGTAAACGACACCGTAATAGAGTTTTGATACTTCGAATAGCTCCGTATGGTGATTTTGGACTTAGGAGTGCGTCCGGATATTTATTTGGAAGTCCGTAGTTGAATTTGGCTTGAAATGGCGAAAGTTGGAAAATTAGAAATATTAGAAATTGAGAAGTTTGACCGAGAGTTGACTTTGTGTTTATCGGGCTTGGATTTTTGTTTTAGAAATTTTAATAGGTCTGTTATATCATTTATGACTTGTGTGCAACATTTGAGGTCAATTAGACTTGATTTTATCGGTTTTGGCATCGAATGTAGAAGTTGAAATTTCTTAGTTTTTATTAGGCTTAAATTGGGGTGCGATTCGTGGTTTTAGCATTGTTTGACGTGATTTGAGGCCTCGACTAAGTTTATATGATGTTTTAGGTCTTGTTGGTATATTTGGTTGAGCTCCCGGGAGCCTCGGGTTTGATTCAGATCGAATTCAAATTGAAAATTTGGACTTGGGAAAAACTGGAGCTTCAGTTCTGGTGCAATCGCGCCTGCGAGGGGTTGTTCTGCAGATGCGACCACGTAGAAGCGCCTCAGGCATCGCAGGTGAGAGTTTGGTTGGGCTATTATATGATTGCAGGAGCGAAGTGTGCGCCGCATCTACGAGCTCGCAGATGCGGAAGGTTAATCGCAGAAGTAGAAATGGAATTTGGAGGGATGGACCGCAAAAGTGGGAGAAGGTCGCTAGTGCGACTCCGCAGATGCGAGGGAAAGAGGTTGCCAAGGAT
Source organism: Nicotiana otophora (assembly GCA_000715115.1). Lineage (NCBI taxonomy): Eukaryota > Viridiplantae > Streptophyta > Magnoliopsida > Solanales > Solanaceae > Nicotiana > Nicotiana otophora. The sequence continues at coordinate 172,325 of AWOL01S0023279.1, read as the reverse complement.
ATCACAGAAGCGATGGAATTATCGCGCATGTGTTACTGCATGTGCAGTCAAGGGGAGCGCAGATGCGAAGACCCCTGGACATATTAGATTCAAAGGGGTTCCGAGCTTTTGCCATTTTTGGACATCAAACACTCGGTTGGGGGCGATTTTTCAGACGGAATTCACAAGACTTCTAGAGATAATTCACTCTTTATCACCTTCATTCGTTAACATTGAATTATGATCGAGTTTTCCCCTAGTATATATGATTTTAAGGTGTAAATTAAGAATTTTGGACTAGGGATTTGAAAATAAGAATTGAGGATTTGGAGGTCGAGTTGATGTCGAATTAGGTAAATTTGGTATGGTTGGACTCGTGGTTGAATGGCCATTCATATTTTGTAACTTTTGTCGGAATCCGAGATATGAGCCCCACAGTTGACTTTTCGTTTACTCTTTTTGACTGTGATTAAGATTTTGAAAATTTTGATATGGAATTGATCCCTATAACTTGTGTTGACTGTATCGAATTATTTATGACTAGACGCAAGGCATTCAGAGGCCGATTCACGAGGCAAAGGCTTACTAGAGAGTGATTCAATTGCTAGAAGTAAGTATCTTATTTAAACTTGGTTAAGGCACTAGTTGCCTGCATTGTTATGTTAGCCACGTGTTATTGGGTGCACACAAGAGTGAGAATGAACCCATGTGTGGGCACCGAGATTTATTTATTCATGATCAGGCTATGCCCGGGCTCTTATTAGTCGGCGACTTGCTGCTAAGCTTTAAGCTATGATGCTCCCCTATTTTGTAACATTTGTTGTGAACTTATTGAGGCATGTTTGAGGCTACATAGAGGTAATCCCTGAACGAAATTGATAAATTCTTTTAAATGATAAAATTATCGAATTTAGCTACGATAGCAAACTTTGCACAGGCCTACACTTTAGCATGTCGTTTACACTAGTCCAGGAGTAAGACAATCTTATTTCATTCATCATAGACATGTATATTTGCTTAAATGCTCTTGTATGATATGTTTGGACTGGAGGCCTATGACTATGCCAGGCGGATCCATATATTGATACTATTGGCACGTGAGTTATTCGTGCGACACGTGAGTTGTTCGTACGGATCCATATATTGATATTATTTGCACGTGAATCGTCCGTGCAGCACGTGAGTTGTCCGTGCAGAACGTGAGTTGTCCGTGCGGATTCATATATTGATACTATTGGCACGTGAGTTATCCTGGTAGCACGTGAGTTATTCATGCGGATCCATATATTGATACTATTGGCACGTGAGTTGTCCATGCAGCGCGTGAGTTGTCCGTACGAATCCATATATTGATATCATTGACACATGAGTTGTCCATGTCATACGTGAGCTGTCCGTGCAGTGTGTGGAAATTATATTCCTTTGATTATTTATTTGATTTAATTGTCTTTCCTTCCTCTACATGTTATGATATTATCTGTGTAAGGTATTTGAGAAATTGTGCACATGAACCTACGGTTACTCTTATCATGAAATTTGAGGTGTTGGTTGTAAATATTGCTCTGTGTTGATTTCTAAAGGAAAAACCACATCGAAATGACTAGTATCGTCAATAATTTAAGCTTCTCTTACCTTGCCTTGTTCTTTTACGATACTTATTGAGTTGGTTGTACTCATACTACACTCTGCATTTCATATGCAGACCCAGGTACTTCTGGCTACGGTGGTTGCTGATTTTGGGAGCTTTTTATTAGTTTAGAGACTATCAAGGTAGTTGCTTTGGCGTCCACAGACCTTGACTCTCCTCCTTATTATTTTAGTTTTTATTATGATGTTCTACCTTCCTAGACAGTGTTTCAGACCATGTTTTTGTATAGATGCTCCTGTACTTAGTGACACCCGAAATATTTGGAAAGTAGTATCAGTATTTATGAGATTTTTCTTTTAAAACTATTTTATTATGTTTTCAAATTAATGAATCGTGTGATTTAGCGTGGTTGTCGTCTTGTCTAGTATTGCGATAGACGCCATCACGACATGTGAGCTTTTGGGTCATGACACTAATAAACAACAAGTAATGAATAGAATTTTCAGTAGAATAGACATAGCTTTTGGCAACTTTGAATGGATAATAAAATGGTGCAATATAACAATAGAGTATGGCATGCTAGGGATATCTGATTATGCTCCTATGTTACTTCCTAGATAGTGTAGAAGATGTTTGGCAACAATTAAGTGATCCTTGGGCCATGAGAAGCATCTAGAAGAAATTGAAAGCACCTAGGCCAAGACTAAGATAGTTGAACAATAGAGAATTTAGAGATGTGACTCAGAAGATGGAAGATACAAGAATTGAACTGAATGTAATTCAGAGTAAACTGCAGCAGGCTTATATTGATGATGTACTAGAACAAGAAAGGATCACACTACAAAACCTGGAAGAGTGGTCAATGGTAGAGGAAAGTAGTACAAGCAGAAATCTAGAGCAAAGTGGATACATTTAGGAGACTCAAACACAAAATAGTTTTCAGCAGTAATGAAGGAAAGAATCACAGTAAACATATAAGGGAGCTGACAACTCTAGATGGGAGGAAGATTAATGAATCAGCAGAGATTAATGAGGAGGCCATCCAGTTTTACAAGAGCTTAATGGGATCAACTGTAGCAAGCCTCCCAGCATTTAACATGATTATTATGAAAAACTGCCCAGTGTTGAATCAACATCAAAGGTTGATGCTATGTACAGAGGTGACAGAAAAGGAAATAGTAGCAGGATTGCAATCCATAGGAGATGATAAATCCCTAGGATTCGATGGGTACAATATTGTCTTCTTCAAAACCACCTGGCACATCATTGGAAAAGAGGTAATTAAAGCAGTAATGGACTTTTCTTAACAAGAAGAATGTGTAGAGCCATTAATTGCACAACCATAACATTGATCCTAAAGAATGAAAATCCAGCAACAATAAAGGAGTACATACCAATAGCATGCTGCACATTGTTATATAAGTTAATCTCCAAGATACTAGCAACAAGGTTACCAAAGGTAATCGACAATATTATATGTGATTCCCAAGTTGGCTTTATACCTGGGAGAAAAATAGGAGATAATATCATCATGACTCATGAATTAATCAAAGCATATACAAAACATCATGTGTCACCAAGATGTATGATCAAAATAGACCTCCAGAGGACCTATGACTCAGTTGAATGGAGCTATTTAGAGAGAATTATGAATGAACTAGGATTCCCTAGTTAGTTCATAGTATGAGTGATGGAGTGTGTTAGAATTGTGAATTTGTAATGACCCGACCGGTCATTTTGAGCATTTACACTTCTGTTGTTTATTTGAGGACATGAATAGCTCCGTATGAGGTATTATGGCTTATGTGAATCATCGGTTTTGGTTTTTCAAGTTATTAGGAATTAATTTGAAAGAATGATTCTCACCTAGAAGCTTTAAATTTGAAAGAGTTGACCAAGTTTGACTTTTTATGAATTTGAACCCGGAACGGAGTTTTGATTGTTTCATTAGCTCCGTTGGGTGATTTTGGACTTAGGAGCGAGTCCGAATTGTGGTTCGAAGGTCCATGGTTGAGTTTGGCTTGAAATGGCGAAAGTTAAAATTTTGGAAATGTCAAATGTGACTTGTGTGCAAAATGTGAGGTCAATCGGACGTGATTTGATGGGTTTCAGCATCAGTTGTGGAAGTTTAAAGTTTCAAAGTTCATTGAATTCGAATTGAAGTGTGATTCAGCATTCCTATGTTGTTATGTGTGTTTTGAGGCCTCGAATAAGTCCGTGTTATATTATGGGAATTGTTGGTATGTTTGGATGGGGTACCGAGGGGCACGGGTGAGGTTCGGACAAGGCTCAGATCATTTCATTGCATTTCTGAATTTTTGATGGCTGCTGATTCTGATGTGATCGCACCTGCGATTGGTTTGCACAGGTGCGGTGGACACAGAAGCGATAGATGCGTCGCAGAAGCATGAAGGGGAGCTGGGCATGAGAATCGTAGGTGCGGGTTCTTGGACGCACTTGCGCAACCGCCGATGCGGTTCAAGTGCACAGAAGTGCGATCGCAGAAGCGACTTCAATATTGCAGGTGCGGGGGTTGCTGGGCAAGGGCATTTTTCGTAGATGCGATATTCTTTCCGCAAAAGCGGTGGTCGCAGGTGCGACAAATTGTCCGCAAATGCGGAAATCGCTGGGCAGAACCTATAAATTGAGGTTTTTGGTTCTTTTATCATATTTTGAGATGTGGGACTCGGATTGAGGCGATATTTGGAGAAAATTTCATCACAAGGATTGGGGTAAGTATTCTACACTTGGTTTTGATCTTATTCCACGAATCTATCTTCATTTTTAGTAATCAGTTGATGAATGTAAAGAGAAAATTGGGGGTTTTGGCCTAACGTTTCATAATATGAATATTTGAGTTTTGAACATCGAATTGGAGTCGGATTTGAGTTAAACTAATATGGTTGGACTCATAATTGAATGGGTTATTGAATTTTGTAAATTTTATCGTGTTTCGAGGTGCGAGCCCGATTTTGGGCTTTTGATTCAAGATTTGATCTTTTCGATCGGGATTGGTTCCTTTAGCATTGTTTGATGTATTTGAGTTGTGTTTGGTTAGTGTTTGAGCCATTCGGAGATCAGAATGCATGATATGGCATTTTGGAGCATCGCTTGGCTTGCTCAATATTGGAATTAGCTTGTTCGAGATAAGTAACTCTTCTAATCTTAGTGCTAAGGGTATGAAACTCTGAAATACGTGTTATATGATTGGTATTGAGGTGACGCACATGCTAGGTGACAGGCGTGTGGGCGTGCACCATGTGAATTGGGACTCTTTGTTTTTATGGCATTGTATAGCGGTCCTATTTTGTTGATATCCGTGTTTCACCATGTGATAAAGTAACTGAGTTGTCAATCATGCTAGATATCATGTTTAGGCTTTATGCCGATACTGTTGGGACCCAGAATGGTTGTTTCTTGCTGTCATCTCACTGATTTTATTGATATTTCGTACTCAATCATATTCATTCATTCATATCATATTTCAGCCTCAGTTGTTATTTATTGATACATCATATCATTGTTGTTGGGATAGTTTTATGACATTGTGAGCCTGTGAGTGAGACTGGAGAGATTGATGACTGAGTGAGGTCGGGAGCCTGCTTATGAGTGAAAGTTATGGGATCGGGTTGCACGCCTCAACATGCTATATTAATTTATGCCTAGATCTGGCTTATGATAATGCTTGGGCTGTAGGATCCCCTCCGGAGTCTGTACACCCCCTAGTGAGTGCGGTTGATTATATTGAGGGATGGATCTTCCCTAGACATGGATCTTCTACGAAGCATTTATATACCTAGAGATGGCTCTTTTCCATGGGGCTGGATTGGCCTTCCTCGGTACTGAGTGACTGATGGTCTGTGATATATATATTTTGGGATGGGTCTTTCCTGAGCCGTATAGGCCATATACAGTACCGAGTGGTTGAGCATGATGAGTGGAAAGTGTGAGACAGTGAGATTGAGTACTCTAAGAGTGCAAGTACATGATTTATCTCCAAGATACATGGCATTGGCATGCACACATGACATACAGGCATAGAGATGCATATTTTCTCATGTTGTACGGTATCACGTCATTCATGACTTTATTTTGTTACACATATTGATAAGTGGGCAAAGAGAGGTATTTCACACTTGCTATCTAGAAAGAAAATGAAACATCTTATTTATTGTGGAAAGGATATTTGGAAAAATTCCAGTTTTCAATCTTACTCGTATTTTTGGCATTTGCAGTAAAAGATTTGGGTTTTTACTAAGATACTTGAAAAGTATGACTATTTTCTGGAACTGTGCATGAGCTGAACATTTTACTTCTGAGATACATCTTTCATTACTTGTATTATGTTGTTATGAACTGTTGTGGGATATTGGTATTGGACCCGACCTTGTATTAGCTCGTCACTACTTTCAGTCTAAGGTTAGGTTTGTTACTTATTGAGTACATGGGGTCAATTGTACTCATACCACACTTCTCCACCTTGCATGCAGATGTTGGATGTTGATGTTGATGTTGATGTGTTCGATGGGAGCTGGATTTGAAGATGCACCTGCGTCCCGATTGTAGCTACCTCTTGTTTGTGGTAGCTTTACATTTGTAAAAATCTGTTTATGCACTATTCAAACAGACTATGTATTTATTTCATTTCGCTTTGTAAACTCTATTGTTAGAAGCTCATGATTTGTACTACCAGTTCTTGGGGAATGTATAAGATTCGGATAATTTCTTTAATTAATTGCTTTATTTATTGTTATTGGAATTGATTAGTGGTTAACTGGCTTACCTAACGGGTGTGGGTTCCATCACGACTAGTTGGATTTTGAGTCGTGACAGAATTATACTATAATGGTCAATGGTGAACCAAAAAATCTTTTCAATGCTGCAAAAGATCTCAGGAAAGGAGACCCTATATCTCCCTTCTTGTCCTGCCATTAGTGGAAAGAACCCTATCATGGACAGCCAAATATCGGTCGTATGTAGGAAGAGCTCAATTGATATAAAGTGTGCTATTTGGGATTCAATCCTATTGGGTACAACTATTTGTCCTCTCAGTTAAGGTGATGAAAACAGTGGAAGCTTATTGTAGGAGCTATCTATGGTCGGGCAGCAATGTAATAACAAGGAAAGCATTGGTAGCATAGGACAAACTTTGCTCAAGAAGTGCTGGAGGATTAAATTTTATAAATATAAGACTATGGAACAAGGCAGCCATGATGAAGCTATATTGAGATCATGCAAAAAGAAGGATTAGATGTGGATACAATGGATATATACATACTATATAAAAAGATAGCAGATGGAACGCGTAATAGTGCCTAAGCAAGAAAGCTGGATGGTGAGAAAAATCATAGAAGCAAAGAATAACCTAGGGATGCCATAAATACACATACGCCCAGGAAAGAGTGTCATTGGCCAAATCTATCTTCATTTGCTGGGTGAACAATCCAAGATTCCATGGAAGTGTATGTTGTTTAGAAATGCAGGAAGACCAAAGGCTCATTTTACACTATGATTGCAAATGCAAAACAAACTATTTACCTCAGATAGGTGGATCAGACGGGGTAAGGATATAGAGAGCAAGTGTAGTCTATGCCAACAAGCAGAGGAATCTAGAGATCATCTATACATGAAGTGTGAGTACATGAAGGTAGTGATGGACAAGTTAATGCAGTGGACACACATCCAAAACATAACAGTAGGGGACTGAGAATAACATGTACAAGAGGTGATCAGGAGAGCTAAAGGGAAGTCACAAGCTGCTCAACTCTTCCAAATGTTATACACAGAAGCAGTAGATTGTATATGGATTGAGAGAAACAAGAGAATATTTGAGTAGGAAAGTGTAGTAAGGGAATGAGTAGCAAAGGAGATAGAGTATGTATGACGTGTACGAGCTCCTCCTAGAATAGTTAAACTAGTACATAGCTATAGATTCTAGAGAGATTTCTAGTTAGTTTCAGAAGTTTATATGTAAGTATGATAGCTAGTTGAGGAGGCTAGTTATGAATTTGTACAGTTATTATTGGTGATTAATACAAAATTTAGTTACCAACAAAAGAAGTATTTAGAATATTAAGGTCAAAGAAAGTGTTGTCCTAATACGTACAGACCTAGCCAATCCATATCGAATAGTATACTACTGCTGGAAAAATAGTATCAGGTGTAAAAGTAGGTGTAGATTCAGTTTTCACCTTCTCTTTGTTTCTTCCCTGAATCCTTCTTGTAACGACCCGGACGGTCGTTTTGAGAACTTAAGTCTCGTTCGGTAGCATAAGGCACTGAGCAGCTTCATTTGGACCGGAAGTGGACTCTTTGATATCGGGGTCGGAATACGATTCCGACAGTTAGAACATCTCCGTTATGTTATTTGAGACTTACCTGCAAAATTTGACATCATTCCGGGTTGATTTGATAGGTTTCGGCATGGGTTTTAGAAGTTGAAAGATTTGAAATTTATAAGTTCGATTCTTGGTGTGATTCGTAGTTTTGACATTTATTGATGTGATTTGAGACCTCGAGCGGGTCCATGTTAGGGTATATAACTTGTTGGTATGTTTAGACGGGGTCCCGGGGGCCTCGGGTGAGTTTCGGATGGGCTACGGGTCTTTTCCTCCTATTTTTGAACTGTTGTTATCTGTCTTCTGGTTTCCTTCATCGCGTTCGCGTCCTTGCCTTCGCGTTCGCGTAGTGTTATTTTGGAGGGTGAAATAATTCCTCTTCGCGTTCGCAGCCACCCTCTCGCATTCGCGAAGTTCTGCCACCCCTTTCTTCGTATTTGCATTCCCTATATAGCGTTTGGGAAGTGCATCCCAGGCCCTAGGCACTGGTGATCATTTTCCTCTTCGCGTTCGCGTGTCACTTACGCATTCGCATAGTTAGTACATTACACTCTTCGCATTCACGTACTACTTCACGCGTTCGCGAAGAGCAGTCGTTAGGCCATCATATTTTTCCTCTTCGCGTTCGCGAACGTGTTGTCGCGTTCATGAAGAACAACTGGGAAGCTTTGTTTCTCTTCTTCGCGAACGCGTCCCTTTCTCCGCGTTCGCGATGCACAAAACCCCCAGGCAGAATATAAAGTCCTCTATTCCGAGTGTTTGCCATTTTCACCATTTTTGGAGTTCTAGAGCTCGGTTTTGAGCGTTTCCTTGTGAGATTTTCATGCAAATCGATTGGGTAAGTGTTCTTCACCTAGAATTTATTTATTTTCATTATTCTATCTTTATTTTTATCATTTAATTTGTGTTTTGAGTTGAGGAAAATGGTGGTTTTTGAAAGAAAAACTCAAAATGAAAAATCACGATTTGAGGGACGAAATGGTATCGGAATTTGATAATGTTTGTATGGTTAGACTCGTGAGTGAATGAGTGTTCGTATTTTGTAAATTTTACCCGATTCCGAGACGTGGGCCCGGGTTGACCTTTAGGGCGGATTTCGGGATTTTTATTAAAGTATTGATTTTATTAATTAGATGAGTCTATTATGGTTGTATTCATGTTATGCAATTAGTTTTGGCTAGATTTGGGCCATTCAGAGTCGGATAATTGAAAAGAAGGGCATTCTTACAGACTGGTTGAGCTTGGGTTGAGGTAAGTATCATGCCTAACCTCTTGTAGGGGATTTTCCCCTTAGGATTAAAACTTCTATGCTAATTGTAGTCCATGCACGCGAGGTGACGAGTGCGTGCTCAGACTTATTTGTGAAATGTTGGCTTCTTAGGATTCTTTGGTCCTTATATTCACTGAGTTTGGAGTTGTTTCTTGATATGATTCAGTTCCTATTTACTAGTTTCACCTCTACATGCTTTAATTAGAATTAATTGCTTTCAGGATTCACTCTTATTGCCTATTTGACTCTTATTTGACTTAACGGAAGATTTTACCTCCTATATTGTCATGATATCTTTTCATAACTGCTTATCATTATTTGAAATTATTATTATATCATCTTATAATTTGTTCAGTCTTAATTGAGGTTATGATTATCTTTCCACTACTTATCCTTAATTAAATGGTTGAAAATCCTTAGTAATTTCTCAACCTTAAAAGAAGTTTAAGATATCCTATATCTTAGTCGACTTGTTTTATTTGGAATTATTTGACTCGTATTAGTTTCTCTGTTGTTGAAATGTATATTATGGGATCATTGATACACATTAGTTTCCCTTTGTTGAGTTGTTCTCTTTACGCCTAGCATTCTTTACTGTGGCTATTCCTTGTGATTTGGTCCCACAATTTTTCCTGTGATTTAAAAGTTCTTGAGTTGATTTACTTGTCGAACGTTGTATCATTGCCATTGTTGTTATTGTATTTGTTGTTGTGATGTACGAGATTTCTGCCGTGCTATTGTTACTATTGATGTTTGCACATGCGGCGTGACAAGGTAGGATATATATATGTGTGGGTTGCGCATGTGTCGAGACAAGGTGGGAATATTATTATGCATGTGTGGCGAGACAAGGCGGGCATTTATGTTACTATTGCACACGTGACGAGACAAGGTGGGCTGTGTCAGGGATTGATTTGTGATGATTTATAGCCTAGGGGAATTCTTGTTGTTGATATTTGTGTAGTGGTATACATACCTGTGTGAGATTTATCTCGTGAAAGCTGTGAGAAAATATTCTACGTGTTGTCTGTTCTTCTTCTTCCTTATGCTTATTTATTGGTATGGACTATGTTAGCACACTTGCACCAGCACACACGTAGATAAGCACTCTTACCGGATAAGAGGTGTTCTTGATATTGTCGAGCATAGATGCTCACCTTTGTTTACTTGCCTTCTATATGAGAATGGCTCTATTGGCACGTGAGTCGTCAGTGTGGTTATGAGGTGTTATGAGGGCACAGGATGCCATGTGTTAGGGTTCAAGTATTGAGACCCGTGAGTTGTAAATTGTTCGAGGTTCGGTACCTTGTGGAGTTGTTGACTAAAACCTGATGTAAAAGCGGTTGTAATTACTGAGTTATTACGTGTCCTTGCTGTATTCGTGATTTCGGATTTAGGTTGTGTTCCATTCACTTTGTCTGCATCATTTTCATGATATTCCGCTGATACTTGTTGTTTCTTGCTTTAATGACATTACTGTATTGTGAGCCATATTGCATAGTCTTTATGTAGACATCATACTTCTATTATTCATGTACTTATATCTGTTCAGTTTATTCGACCAGTGGGTGTCTTGACTGTTCCTCGTCACTACTCTACCGAGGTTAGTCTTGATACTTACTGGGCACTGTTGCGGTGTGCTCATGCTACTCTTCTGCACATTCTTGTGCAGATCGAGGTACTTGTTCGTTAGCTAGCTATGTGGACTGTTACTGTGGAGACTTAAGGTAAACCTGTTGCTGTGTTCGCATTCTTCGGAGTCACCTTCAACCTTTTCGTTTTTCACTGTTTATTCTTATTTCTGGACAGTTGTATTTAAAAGTTTTCTAGCAAAACAATCTGTAGAGCTTATGACTTGTACTACCGATTTTGAGAATTTTAAGAGATTCTATTTAAATAATATTGTTTTAATTATTGTTAGGCTTACCTAGTCCCTAAGACTAGGTGTCATCACGATATCCAAACGGAGGGAAAATTGGGTCGTGAGAAGTTGGTATCAGAGCTCTAGGTTCATAGGTGCTACAAGTCATAAGCGAGTTCAGTAGAGTCTTGTGGATCGGTATAGAGACGTATGTACTTATCTTCGAGAGGCTACAGAACTATTAGGACAATTTCACTTCTTTTATTCCTATCGTGCGAGCTTATTGATCTCGGAGTTTGAACTTTTATCATTCCATTCTCTCACAGATGGTGGGGACACGAGTTGCAGTTATCGATGACGCTGCTCCCGGAGCAGGTATCGCTAGGGGTAGAGGCAGAGGTCAACGAGGAGTACATGCCGTAGCTAGAGCGCCTACCAGAGCAGTAGTTGAGGAGCCGCTAGTAGTTCTAGTTAGGGAGCAGGTACCGGAGGTGCCTGTTGTTATCCCCGGACTTCAGGAGACCCTAGCACAGTTCCTGAATATGATTGGTACATTGGCTCAGGTGGGGTTGATTTCGGTTGCACCAGCTATTTCACAGACCGGGGGAGGAGCCTAGACTCCTGCCGCCCACACCCCAGAGCAGCGAGTTCATGTTGGTCAGGTTCCAGGTGTCATGAAGACACAGCATGTGGTCCCAGTTCAGCCTGTGGTCAGGGCAGCAGCATCTGAGGAAAAGCAGCTTAGACTTGCAAGGTTCAAGAAATATGACCCTCCTACATTTAGTGGTTTGGCTTCAGAGAGTGCACCGGGTTTTTTGGAGGAGGGTCACCGCATTCTCCGTACTATAGGTATTGTGGAGACGAGCGAGGTTGCTTTTACTACGTTCCAGCTCAGGGGTGCAGCTTATCAGTGGTGGCGGGCATATGAGTTAGGTAGCCCAGCTGAGTTAGCTTCACTTACATGGGTTCAGTTTTCAGAGATGTTCCTGAGAGAGTTTTTACCTCAGTCCCTTCGAGATGCATGGCGCGCGGAGTTTGAACAGTTGCGCCAGGGCACTATGTCAGTGTCCAAGTTTGCCATGAGATTCAGTGATTTGGCTAGGCATGAACCTGCTTTGGTCGCCACAGTTAGAGAGTGTGTCCGTAGCTTCATTAGGGACTCAGACATGATATTCGGTTCAGCATGGCTTGGAAGTTAGAGTCAGATGTTTTGTTTCAACAGGTGGTAGGGATCGCTCGCCGTGTAGAGGGCATGTGGGATCAGGAGAGAGGACATACGGGGCCATAAGAGAGAGTACAGGCGAGATCAGGAAAAAGAGGACATGGAGGTGAGGAGGCCTCGTAGACCGGAGAGATCTACTGGTCCTTATTTTGGAGGCAGAGTACGACATGGTAGAGGTTTTGAGGGTCAGCCAGTTCAGTTTGCACTTCAGGCTTCGCACAGTGCTTCAGGTGCTCATGGCTCTCAGAGTACCCGTACCGCACAGTTCCCACATCCACGTCAGCAGAGAGTTTTCTTTGAGTGTGGAGATACCGGCCACAGGGTGAGAGATTGTCCTAGACTCCGGACAAGCATGTCACAACGGAGTATTCAGGCGAGTAAAGGGCACCCAAGAGGGGAAGGCCCGACCCGTTGATGTGTTTCATATAGTAGGCTTCAGATCATTGCTCCAGATGACGTCATACAGGTATGCTTTTGATTTGTTACAAAAGGGCACTATTCATATTTGATTCGGTTCTGTTTATTGGGGCGAGTTTCCCTATTTGTTGTTCCACCTATGGGTGAGTTCATGACTCAGTATTCTGTATATGTGTTTGCCCTATTGGGAGACTCTATGAGCGGCAGCCCGTGTCTATCGTTTGTTTCTATTCATTTTTGAAAAGTTATGAGACTATAAGTGAATTCACGTTGTCCATTATGATAGGTTTGATGTGATTCCTGAGTAAATTTGGTTATAATTTGTGATTGGATACTCTACCGGGGTGAGAATTTAGCAAGTGTTGAGATTTTATTGGCAGAATTGAGTTAGTGGAAGATTTACATTGGTATGATGTGTATTCGGCTTGTGATTCAGAGTTGAGAGCAAGACCCTCGCGACTCCATATGATTTGTTATGTTTGAGCCGGCCTGCGTGCCGCGGTGAAGAGTGATACCAGGATGAGATCCTTATGATTTGTTCATGAACTTTGATTTTTCCTTTTGAATTGATTCGCAGTAGGGTATTGTTAGAATGTTTTGCCTGTCAGGCTTGTTTGATATTTATCTTATGTGTTTCCCTTTACATACTTAGTCAATTTCGTTATGTACTTCTTGCGTTTTGGCTGCGGGATGTGTGCCCGATGGCGTTAGTTGTGACTTGTTGAATTAGGTGCATAATTATGAGGTCTTCATGTTTCTTGCATCATTATCAGTGTTGTGGAGGTTTGAAACGGGTTGCTAATGGATATGGGTCTAATTGCTGGTGTTGGTTTTGATTTCGGGCACCTATTGTGATCAGAAATGTTATTATGGTCCTATGTGTGGTGTTTTGTTGTATGGTCGTACCTTGTGGGTGTAGGCATGAGTTGTTATAGCTAGTTGAGACTGTTATCGGTTATGGATTTAGAATCGGGTCTTTTGAAGACAAATAAAAGATGAGAATTTTGACTCTAAGTCTTATCGGTGTTGGCAGAAAGGATGAATTACAGTCGGGATGGTGTCATCAGGCTTATGTGAATTGGGGTAACGTGGAGTCGCCCACGGGTGTGTGTTGGATATGTACTTTCAGTGATTTGAAGACTTCAAGGCAATTCTTAGCACATTCGAGGACGAACGTTTGTTTAAGAGGTGAAGGATGTAACGATCCGACCGGTCATTTTGAGAACTTAAGTCTCGTTCGGCAGCATAAGTCCCTGAGCAGCTTCATATTATGTGTATTGACTTGCGTGCATGGTTGAATTCAGTTACCGGACGATTCAGAGTGATTTGGGACACTTAGTCCCAAAAACGAAAGCTTAAGTCTTAGGATTTTGACCGTAGTCGGAACTATGCGAAGATGACTCTAGAATGGAGTTTCGCCGGTTACATTAGCTCCGTGGGGTGATTTTGGACTTAAGGGCGTGTCCGAACTGTAAATCCGATCTCTGTAGCTGATTTAGCCTTGAAATGGAGAAAATCAAATTTTCGATAGTTGGAACAGCTCTGTTATGTTATTTGGGACTTGCCTACAAAATTTGACGTCATTCCGGGTTGTTTTGATAGGTTGTGGCACAGGTTTTAGAAGTTGAAAGATTTAAAATTTATAAGTTTGATTCTTGTTACGATTCGTAGTTTCGACATTGATTAATATAATTTGAGACCTCGAGCGGGTCCGTGTTAGGGTATAGAACTTGTTGGTATTTTTAGACAGGGTCCCGGGGGCCTCGGGTGAGTTTCGGATGGCTACGGGTCTTTTCCCCCTATTTTTGAACTGCTGTTATCCGTCATCTGGTTTCCTTCATCGCGTTCGCGTCCTTGCCTTCGCGTTCGTGTAGTGTTATTTTGGAGGGTGAAATAATTCCTCTTTGCGTTCGCCGTCACCCTCTCGCGTTCGCGAAGTTCTGCCACCCCCTTCTTCGCGTTCGCATTCCCTATCTTGCGTTCGCGAAGTGCAACCCAGGCCCTGGGCACTCGTGATCATTTTCCTCTTCGCGTTCGCGTGTCACTTATGCGTTCGCGTAGTTATTCCATTACACTCTTCGCGTTCGTGAACGTGTTATCGCGTTTACGAAGAACAACTGGGCAGCTTTGTTTCTCTTCTTCGCGAATGCGTCCCTTTTCTCCGCGTTCGCGATGCACAAAAACCCTGGGTAGAATATAAAGTCCTCTATTCCGAGTGTTTGCCATTTTCACCATTTTTGGAGTCCCAGAGCTCGGTTTTGAGCGTTTCCTTGTGGGTTTTTCATGCAAATCGATTGGGTATGTGTTATTCACCTAGAATTTATTTATTTCCATGATTATATCTTTATTTTTATCATTTAATTTGTGTTTTGAGTTGAGGAAAATGGTGGTGTTTGAAAGAAAAACTCAAAATGCAAAAATCACGATTTGAGGGATGAAATGGTATCGGAATTTGATGATTTTTATATGGTTAGACTCGTGAGTGAATGAGTGTTCGTA
The DNA here is from genome assembly GCA_000715115.1 of Nicotiana otophora. Taxonomy (NCBI): domain Eukaryota; kingdom Viridiplantae; phylum Streptophyta; class Magnoliopsida; order Solanales; family Solanaceae; genus Nicotiana; species Nicotiana otophora. The sequence goes on along the minus strand of AWOL01S0023279.1, from coordinate 157,151 downwards.
TTTTGTGACTTTTACCCGATTCTGAGACGTGGACCCGGGTCGACCTTTAGGGCGGATTTCTGGACTTTTATTAAAGTATTGATTTTATTAAATAGATGAGTCTATTATGGTTTTATTCATGTTATGCAATTGTGTTTGGCTAGATTTGGGCCATTCGGAGAGGGATAATTGAAAAACAAGGTCATTCTTACAGACTGGTTGAGCTTGGGTTGAGGTAAGTATCCTTCCTAACCTTATGTGGAGGATTTTTCCCATAGGATTGAGTCTTCTATGTTGATTGTAGTCCATGCACATGAGGTGATGAGCGTGTGCTCTGACTTATTTGTGAAAAGTTGGCCTCTTAGGATTCTAAGGTCCTTATATTCACTGAGTTTGAAGTTGTTTCTTGATATGATTAAGTTCCTATTTACTAGTTTCACCTCTATATGCTTTAATTAGAATTAATTCCTTTCAAGATTCACTCTTATTGCCTATTTGACTCTTATTTGAATTAACTGGAGATTTTGCCTCCTATATTGTCATGCTATCTTTTCATAACTGCTTATCTTTATTTGAATTATTATATCATCTTATAATTTGTTCAGTCTTAATTGAGGTTATGATTATCTTTCTGCTGCTTATCCTTAATTAAATTGTTGAAAATCCTTAGTAGTTTCTCAATCTTAAAAGAAGTTTTAGATATCCTATATCTTAGTCGACTTGTTTTATTTGGAATTATTTGACTCGTATTAGTTTTTCTGTTGTTGAAATGTATATTATGGGATCATTGATACACATTAGTTTCCCTTTGTTGAGTTGTTCTCTTTACGCCTAGCATTCTTTACTGTGGTTATTCCTTGTGATTTGGTCCCACAATTGTTCATGTGATTTAAAAGTTCTTGAGTTGATTTACTTGGCGTACTTTGTATCATTGCCACTGTTGTTGTTGTATTTGTTGTGGTGATGCACGAGATTTCTGCCGTGCTATTGTTACTATTGATGTTTGCACATGAAGCGTGACAAGGTGGGATATATATATGTGTGGGTTGCGCATGTGGCAAGACAAGGTGGGAACATTATTATGCACGTGTGGCGAGACAAGGCGGGCATTTATGTTACTATTGCACATGTGGCGAGACAAGGTGGGTTGTGTCAGGGATTGATTTGTGATGATTTATGGCATGTGGGCATTCTTGTTGTTGATATTTGTGTAGTGGTATACATACCTGTGTGAGCTTTATCTTGTGAAAGCTATGAGAAAATATTTTACGTGTTGTCCGTTCTTTTTCTTCCTTATGCTTATTTGCTGGTATGGACTATGTTAGCACACTTGCACCAGCACACACGTAGTTAAGCACTCTTACCGGATAAGAGGTGTTCTTGATATTGTCGAGCATAGATGCTCACCTTTGTTTACTTGCCTTCTATATGAGAATGGCTCTATTGGCACGTGAGTCGTCAGTGTGGTTATGAGGTGTTATGAGGGCACAGGATGCCATGTGTTAGGGTTCAAGTATTGAGACCCGTGAGTTGTAAATTGTTCGAGGTTCGGTACCTTGTGGAGTTGTTGACTAAAACCTGATGTAAAAGCGGTTGTAATTACTGAGTTATTACGTGTCCTTGCTGTATTCGTGATTTCGGATTTAGGTTGTGTTCCATTCACTTTGTCTGCATCATTTTCATGATATTCCGCTGATACTTGTTGTTTTTTGCTTTAATGACATTACTGTATTGTGAGCCATATTGCATAGTCTTTATGTAGACATCATACTTCTATTATTCATGTACTTATATCTGTTCAGTTTATTCGACCAGTGGGTGTCTTGACTGTTCCTCGTCACTACTCCACCGAGGTTAGTCTTGATACTTACTGGGCACTGTTGCGGTGTGCTCATGCTACTCTTCTGCACATTCTTGTGCAGATCGAGGTACTTGTTCGTTAGCTAGCTATGTGGACTGTTACTGTGGAGACTTAAGGTAAACCTGTTGCTGTGTTCGCATTCTTCGGAGTCACCTTCAACCTTTTCGTTTTTCACTGTTTATTCTTATTTCTGGACAGTTGTATTTAAAAGTTTTCTAGCAAACACTCTGTAGAGCTTATGACTTGTACTACCGATTTTGAGAATTTTAAGAGATTCTATTTAAATAATGTTGTTTTAATTATTGTTAGGCTTACCTAGTCCCTAAGACTAGGTGTCATCACGATATCCAAACGGAGGGAAAATTGGGTCGTGACACTTCTATAACTAAAAATAAAAAGGTCTCAGTTGCTTATTATAGAACGAGTTTTGGTGCTCATAACCGATTATTTTTAGTTTAAGTAATTGGGTGGGCGGTTGTTTGGGTTAATTCAGGGCAAAATTTTCGATAGTAAGTTACACGTCAAAATAATTATATATGCTAGTCAAATATACAAAAACATATATTGATTAGGTATAAAATAAATACATTACTCATTAGTATAAAATAAATATATATTTCGTTAGCTATTATTTTTTGGAGCGACTATACAAATAGTTTTACGAAATCTTTCGATCTTGCTAGTTATTCTCCTAATCTCATAAGGTCTTGTTTATTTCATTTGTTGGCCTAAGTGAAGTTTGTTTTGATGATTGACAAACGAACTCAAGCATGAACTAGATCTATACACTGTGTACACAGACACGGGTAGATTCGAGCACAAAGCATGTACGTGAAAGAGATAAACCTAAGTAGTTATATCTGATATCTCCTAAACGAAAAGGTTGCATAAGTGATAAGGAGAAGGATTCCTTACATGAAGAGAACTCTATCCTAGATAAGGGAGGAGTTAGAAGTTGAAGATAACCAGAACTCTTCCACCAAGGAAGAGTATAGTATTAGAACTCTAGTTATTTCCTATTCTACTAACTCTATATATTTCAGGGTGTTCTCATTTTACAGATATGCATAAACACTGAAGTTAAACGAGAGTTGAGAGCACAATAGTAAGGCATTATGCAAGCAATTCATGTGTGATTCAAGTGTGCGAACCTGAAGCTACATGAACCAGATAGAAGAACTAGTTCCAAGTGCCTATCTTTTATTCTAGTTTCATTGTAGTAGGGCTTTTGAGTTGTACCTTTCAGCTTTATCTAGAAGCAATTATACTAGGTACTCTAAGTGTTGTATTGTCATGACCCGAAATTTCCACCTTCGGGATCGTGATGGCGCATAACATTTCACTTGCTAGGCAAGCCAACATTAGAGAACCGTTAAGTCAATTATTATTCAATTTAATAGATACAGTCAATTAAACCAAAATGAAATAACCCGACTGCGGATTAACATGAAGTCCATAATATCTTATACAATTCGGATTTGGTGTCACAACTCATGAGCTTCTATGATTTTCTACAAACAGAGTCTGAATGAAATACAACTGTTCTGAATGAAAACAAACAGTAAAATAAGGAAACTAGAAAGGGACTCCAAGGTCTGCGGATGCCAGCAAATCTACCTTGAGTCTCCGATAAGAATTTCCGGACTGCCGAGTCTCACGATAAGCTAGGGGCGGTACTACAATATGCACAAGAAGTGCAGAGTGTAGTATGAGTACAACCGACACCATGTACTCGTAAGTGTCGAGCCTAACCTCGACGAAGTAGTGACGAGGCTATGAAAAGTCACCCACATAATAAACCTATGCAGATAACAATATATGTACAAGAAAACCACAATAACAGCTAAACATGTACTATTGGGAGGGGGACATGCTAAAGGGGCATACGATATAAGGAATACATCGAAAATGATAACCAGAACAGTTAACATGCTTTTAACCATTGGAAACAACTAAATACAATGAAGAAAATTTGCACGTCATCACCCTTCGTGCTTTTACTCTCAACCTCACAACATAAATCAATAGATACGACACAACATCACCCTTCGTGCATTAACTACCATAACATGGCACGACGTCACCCTTCATGCATTAACACTCACAATGTGACACAGCATCACCCTTCGTGCATTAACAATCACAATATGGCACGACATCACCCTTCGTGCTTTAATACTCACAATATGGCACGCCATCACCCTTCGTTCATTAACACTCATAATATGGCACTACATCGCCCTTCATGCATTAACACTCTCCCTTATCACATAACGATGGACAAGTAATAGCAGGGAGATAATATCAACAAGAACATGCCTTATTTCAACAATAGTTCCACAATATCAATCTCAACTTTGGAATCAATACTCAATTATCACAGAAGCCAGTAAACACGATAAGAACGATCTAGGCTTGGTCCAAACCCGAAATTAGGACCAAAACCCGTTTACCCATTCACTCTCAAGCCCGGTTATGTAATTTATTTTGGAATTCGGCCTCAATTCGAGGTCTAAATTCCCATTTTACAAAAATTCCTAATTCTACCCAAACCCCCCAATTTTTACCATGAAAATACTAGATTTTAGATTGAAATCTTAGGAAATGTAATGAAAGATTGAAATAAAATAGGTTAGAATCACTTACCGTTGATTTTGGGAAGAGGAGTTCTTGGAAAAATCGCCTCTAGGGTTTCTAAGTTTGAAAATTTGAGAATATGAACAAAAGCCCAGTCTAAGTCCCATTTTGATCAGTTGCAGATGTCGCATTTACGACCCTGAAGAACCCCGCAAATGCGAGAATTTCTTCGCAAATGCAAAGACTCCCCCATCTCTGTTAACATCGCATTTGCGATGGTTTGTTCGCAAATTCGAACTTTGACCTTCCGAAATTGCGACCGTTTGATCGCAATTATGATCACTGTACCCACTTCGCAAATGCGAAGTTTTGTTCGCAAATGCGAACTTGAGGTTCCCGAGCTACTCTTCACAAATGCGATGAGTTACTCGCAAATGCTAACCCATCAGAGGTTGCAAATGCGAAGCCTGACCTCGCAATTGCGAGGTCTAAGGCCTGCACCAAAAACTGAAGCACACCAGCAATGTTCTAAATCAAATTCCACCTAGTTGCCTATCTGAAACTCACCCGAACCCTTGGGGCTCTAAAACAAATATGCACACAAGTCTAAAAACATCATACAAACTTGCTCGTACGATCCAATCGCCAAAATAACACCTAGAACTATGAATCAGACACCAAAATCAAATGAAATTTTCAAGAAACTTTAGAATTGCTATATTAATATCCGGATGTCCGAATCACGTCAAACCAACTTCGTTTCTCATCAAATTTGACAGACAAGTCCTAAATATAGTATTAGACCTATACCAGGTTCTGGAACCAAAATACGGACCCGATATCTAAAAAGTCAAACATTTGTCAAACATTTCAAAATCATTAAGCCTTTAACTTTCAAATTTCAACAAAGCGCGATAGCTCGTGTTAGGGACTTCCGAATTCGATTCCGGGCATACGCCCAAGTCCCAAATCACGATACAAACCCACTGGGACCGTCAAAACACGAATCTGGGTCTGTTTGCTCAAAACGTTGACCGAAGTCAACTCGAATGGATTTTAAGACAAACATTTCATATTTTCTCAGTTTTTAACATAAAAGCTTTTCGAAAAAATACCAGGACTGCTCACGCAAATCGAAAAAGGCTAGAATGAGGTATTTAATACTTCATAGCACAGAATTAGGTTCTAAAACATAAGATGACCTTTCGGGTCATCACATGTATTCAAGTTAGAATTAACTTGAATTTGTCGCAACAACTAGAGGCTGGTTGCCACAAAAGGTTAGAGGTAATCTTTAGGTTTACAAAGAGTTTTATAAATGTTGTTTTTGGCTCAGCGATTTAGTGAAGTATTGGAAAATATTCTACTGGGTAGTAGGTCGTGCTTTTCTCACCTTTTGAGCCGGGTGTTTTTCCCGTAAAAATACCTGTGTTATTTACTTTCTGCATTTATTATTTCGCAACAGTAATATAAGGAACACATAGAAGAACCAAATTGTTTTATAATCCGTGCATGCAAAAAATTGGACACCACATAAATCACCCCTCTTGTATGGTATTGAAGTATAAAACATCACCACTGTCTATTTTTAGTTGTTTCTTTATAATTTAGAATTAACAAATATTAGTATTTCATAAAGCATGCAAATGTCTTGAGCATCTTTCTGAACAATAGTCTATTTCCTTTTTTTAAAAAAAAGGTGAAGTAAAAATGAATAAACTGTCTCTGGAAAATGTATGAACTATATTATGAAAATCTTAAAGCTGAACATATTTTCATGCAAAAAGGCGAAAAGATTGAATGAATCTTATGTTTGTTAAGTACACTCCGCTATCTTCTATTGTCCATCTTCCACTTCGATAATTTTCGGTAAATCTCATGAACTTCCACTTCCTTACTGCTTCAATTATGGATATCTCAGTAGGCCCCTCACATAAGGTTTTTGAGAAATTAAAGATGAAAATAAAAATGATAGATTTAGTTCTTTATAAGGCTTTAATCTTTCTTTTTCATTGAACTATATTTATTAAGATACAATACAAAAACTAGACAGCAGTACTGCTTTAGGCACAGTATAGTACTCCATTTTACGAGCATGCATTTCTTGAAAAGAGAACTCTTAACCCACCAAAAAATATAAATAAAAAATAAGTACTGTAAAAGATAGAGGATTCTTATCAGGATGATGCTGCGATTAACAATTTGCCACTTGTCATACCTATTTACATAAGAAGATTTGGTGTGATCTCGTAGCACTTGCTGGGTATATGATAGTGGTGATGAATTGCCAAACTATACATATCTTTAATCGCCAACTAGAAATCAGACATATTTAAAAATTAGTAATCAGACATTACAAATCTTTTACTAATTGGCTGGGTCTGTTGCCTCTAAACATGCACTTTTTTGGCTTGCATGGCACAATTAACAGATCATATAGAAAACTTGTACAGATGTCAACTTCTTATGAAAAGAAGCAACTAATAATCTCTTTTATTTCCGTACGTCTTTGTTTTGATGATAGTTTTTAACCTTTCCGTTTTCACTTTTGTTCTTTTAGGTGATCTGTTCCATACAAGGTGTATGGACTAATAATTTAATGCAAGTGTTTGAACTTTTTGAAAATGATAAACATATACATAAGAGTTATGATAGGTAAAAATAAAGGTGGTAACTTTCGTAATCCGATCCAGAAATGTAATATATTGGGATTTTGTGGCTCATTATAAACTTGTATTTAGTTTTATGATCGCATTTTTTTTTTATACATGAGAGATTTGTTTTTACATATAAAAGATCTTTCTTTTACACGTAAGAGATCTAAAAGACATTTTCTTAAATTCAACATTGTAAAAGACTACGATGACCTAAAACCTCTATCATCTCTATGGAGTGATACTAAATATTATCGGATTACCAAACTGTTAGACATCAGAATTTGGGATGAATAGTGTTACACCATTGGCGGTGTCGGAATTTTTGATAAGGAGATTCGAAATATTAAAAAGTACACTAAGGAACAAGATGAAAAATTCAACATCTACTATTTATACAAAAATAAATATTTTTTAACTTATATAT